>UZAN01000389.1:0-10233 GCA_900618425.1 Echinostoma caproni | reverse complement strand
TTACCCTCGAAGAGCATTACGACAGACTTAGGGGTCAGAGTAACATGCAAGTTCTTCCCATCTTCAGTTTGCGACGCAGCAACTTTAAAGTCCCTTAGAGCACTCTCCTGTCTTAAAATCGCCATAACAAACAGAAGTGCTGAAGTTTTCATCCCGTTATATGCAGCATTCATCCGTCCTCACCTCGAATACTGTGTTCAAACGTGGGCCCCATTCTTCCGTAAGGATATCCAGAGGCTGGAGCAAGTCCAAAGGCTAGCTACCAGAATGGTATGGGGAATGAAACAGCTGATCTACAGATAAAAGCTCCTAGCACTAAACCTCTTCTCTTTCAAAAGGCGCAGACTACGAGGAGACCTGATTGAGGTGTTCAAAATATCTACAAATCTCAACAGTTCTCCAATGGGTCACATATTCCACCTGAGGGAAGATAGAGGTTTTCGAGGGCATCCATACACTTTGGAGCGGACAAGAAGCCGACTGCAAATCAGGCGCCACTTCTTCTCGAATAGAGTACTCCCAGTCTGGAATCGGCTTCCAGCAACAGTTGTGGCATGTCAATCGGTACAGACCTTTAAGCGCAAGTTAGACAGCCTGGAGTTCCCTTTTTCCGGACTTATGGTAATGTGAACCCACTCTAACCCCCACGAAACAGAGGCTGCGCCATCTCTTTTATCTTTTCCTAATTCCAGATAAATCCGGATAGCTCAAACTGGTAACAATACCAACTTGCAGGCGAGTCAGTCCCAAGATAGAGCACGCCACTATCAGGACACCTCACAAGCGAAGGCCTCCTTACGTCCTGCAATTTGAAAAATTTGAAATTTGAAAACAACCATTCCAACCCTGTACGCAATACGATCGGGCTTTTTAGCCTCCTCCCCGGCTAAAAAGTGTTGCCTAATATACCTAAGCTTACCCAACCGTGGGGTGATCGGGTTTACCGTTGATTCCTCTCCTAATTTTCTTCTTCCATTTCCCCTAGTTATAAATGATTATGGCTAGGATTCCAGCCATTTTGAATGAAAACTCTGTAGTTTTTCCACCTTCTTTATTTGATTGTTTGCGATAGCAGAACCCAATATGCCCTTAGATAACTCGTACTCGAAGCTTCTCTTTAAACCAGATTTCCGCAATGGAGCATTCGGTCACTTGATTCTGAGGCTTATGTCGTGCCTGGTGCTATTGATGAATTTTTTCCATAGCCGTTATTTTGCTAATCCCGGGAATTAGCCAATAAAACAAATAATTCACCTATATTATGCAATATTGCTATATATAAACGAGTGAGAATGTCTCCCTAGCTGACAGTTGCAATATATATTTTAACCCCATTAGAATCGGGTGTATCACTTGATTTAAGATCACTTCTACCTCACCAAGAGTGTTTTTCTTCCAAAATTTATCATTTTATACTGATAACTTTTCATATTTTTCACCTTTATTCATCCCTATATATATCTGTGCTTATGTTGTCATTCTACGGAAATGTATCACTCTGAGTTTATTGGTGACCTTGAATTTTAAAGTGGGTTGTGTTATAGTGTGAAATGGAGCGGTAAAACAACAACTTAATCCACCCAACAATTCTCCATTATACTTCGCTTTCACAAACATTATGATCATGTTTCCAGATCTTGTTGTGTGTTATATGAGGCCATTGTTATTGTACGTTGCCTGCCATGATCGTGCATAACATGCATGTTTCTTGTTGTAATCCGAAAAATATACCATCATTATTATTATTATTATGTTAAGGGAACAATTAATCCTGCAGACCGCGGTACACGCGGTCTGAAGGCGGACGACCAGAAGTAAAGAAGTTGGCTCCGGAGGCCGCCATTCTTGAGGAGCTTAAAAGAGATTCCTCAATTCAAATTGGTTTCCAATGAAGAAATCTAAGGGCAGATTGAGCTGAAGCGCACAGTGACTATCAACCAAACAACTGTCGCAATGAGCGTCAATTTACTTCCTTATCATTCGCAATGGTATAAGCTGTTACGAGCAACAGCTTGGTTGAGGCGCTTTACGCAATATATCAACGGAATTTTCGGAAAGATAGGTACCTTGTAACTACGAGTGGGCAGACTTTCGATAGAGGAAATTGAGCTTGCATACGACAATTTTGTGCGTCTAGCTCAAGCAGAATCGTTCTCAGACGATCATGTTTTGCTAATGGACCCTAAGGGGCACGTGCACAGGGGTAGCCCCTTACGTAAATTGTGTTCAATTTTAGTAAATGGAATGCTTCCAGTTGGTGGTAGACTAAAATACGTGCACTTGCCATATGACGCAAGACACCCAGCTATCCTGCCCCCAAGACACCATGTAACCGAACTTCTCATACGTCACTTTCATGAGAAGGAAGGTCGTTCAGGGCCCGAGCATCTGTTATCTGAAATTAGGAGGCGATTCTGGATAACCAAAGGTGGTGTAGCAGCAAAGAGAGTACTGAGCAAATGCATTCACTGTCGTAGGCAAATGGGTAGGCCAGGATATCAGCTAATGGCTCTATTGCCTATAAATAGAATGAGTAGCCAATTGCCACCATTCCACTCGGTTGGTCTAGACTAGTTCGGAGCATTTTATGTTAAGCGGAGCCGGTCCGTGGAGAAAATATACGGATGTCTCTTCATCTGCATGACCATGAGAGCAGTACATCTAGAGGTAGCGCACTCATACTCAACGGAATCATTCATCATGGCCCTAGACCGGTTCGTAGATCGCAGAGGCAAAGCAAACCACATATTCAGTGATAATGGATCAAATTTTGTCGGAGCGACTAATGAACTACGGACTTGTTTGCGATCTTGGTCTCAGGATGAAATACCTAATCATCTCCCAAAAGACGCTGTACAGTGGCACTTTAACTCTTCTAACGCCGGCCATAGAGGCGGAGTTTGGGAAGGGCTGATTAAGATAATAAAGAGAATACTGACGGCACTCCTCAGTGCAAAACAGGTGACCGACGAAGTTTTACTGACGACCCTGGTAGAGGCCAAACGGATAATGATTAATAGACCGCTCGTTTCACAATCAGTCGATCCACAAGCTTGCAAGGCACTCATGCCACAGATGTTGCTGACTATAGGGCGGTGCAATTTGAGTTCCGAGGTGAAAACCACGCTAGAACGTTATAATCGTAGATGGCGAGCAGTGCAGGATATTGCAAATTGCTTCTCTAAGCGACGGACGAGAGAATAATTGCCATTACTTCAAATCAGATCCAAGTGGTATACGAGACAGAGGGACTTTCAACCGGGAGATTTAGTGATGGTGGTAAAAGAAAGCAAACCCAAGAAAGAGTGGCCTTTGGGTCTTGAACAACAAACCAGAAAAAGCGAAGTTGGAATTGTGAGAGAAGTGAAGATAAAAATCACTAGTGGATTGTTCAGAAGAGACGTCATAAATATCTGTCTTTTAGGAGGAGTCCTGGACAATGTTCCTGGTGGTGAGAATGTAATTGGTTGGCTCTAGGAAATGATACGTCTATTTGCTTATTGTATTTTGCGATCCTCCCCTTTTCCCACTTACCGAGACCAACTGTTCAATTCCTTATCACTGGCGCTTATCGTGGAACCTTCGGTCTCTATTTGTTTTTTGTTTTTTTTTACTCTTCACATTCATCAGCAATATACTCCTTTTGTTTTACGTCTATCTCTCTAAACTTTTCGATACTTCAAAACCAACACGTTTTGTAACATCACACACTTGACAATCGACAAAGCACACAACTCAGAATGTTCGGCCATTCAAGTTGACTGAAACCTTTGCGCAAAATTATGATATTTTGACACTTTAACAAGAAACAGCAAATTCACGAATGCAGTCAGCAGCTATTAATTTGGAAATGAATATCTCGGAGCGAAACGGGCCACAATTGAACATATTCGGCTAATGAACATTTGGGTTTATTGACAATCTAATCGACACGGAGCACTTGGGCTCCATACTCTGCTAATAGACATTTGGATTTATTAACCCTCAAGCTATTCCAACTTTATTAACAGACTCACAAATATTTCTGATGTCATACACAATACCGGCTTGCGAAAACCGAATATGTAGCTTCACGGAGTCCAGTAATTTTCTGGTTGTTCAGATTGAATTATCATGAAGCAATAACTAAACCCAAACCCTGGAGCAATGTCCTTTTCTTTCGTTAGTCAGACGTTTGCTTACGAATCACGGTCATTGAACATTTACTCTTGTGTTAGGCTTTATGCTTCATCTTAAACTTGCTATTAATCTTATTGTCACTGATTAGGAGCTACACCACTGGAAAAAACGCTAGCTGCATGGGTCGATGGCCTAGGTCGCCGTCAATCCCGGTAAACATGAATGCATGACCAGATTGATTGCAGAATCAGTCTTGGAAAGAGATGGAGAACATCGTGCCTCATTGACATCCAAAGGAGTAGCTACGATCAACATCACAGTTGTAATTACCTCGAATAACTAACAACGACTGCATGTTGTGGTCACCAGCGGCTTGACTAGCCTTCCCCAGAAAAAAAAGCCAGCTCCATCGATAGATATTCTTGATCGATTTCATATCACGATAATTTTCTGAGTGAAATCGTCCACGTCTGATGAGTTATAGTGCCCAATTCCTCTACACCCCGGCCAGTCGAGTCATTCGATAGACTTTGGTGGATTCTTACTCCAACCGACGTATTCTCCTCCGGGTCCGGTACCATCGTCAAGCTTGATGGTCTAACCATGTAACCAAATGAAACGGACGTTTGAACAATGAGGTAATAGCAACCATCCAATAGGCGTCTACAAAAAAATGACGCAAGGTGGTACTCAAAAGCAGTTATTCAGATGTCAATTGGAAACATTCAGTTTCAAAATTATGCAGGAAACGACAAGAAATCGCTGCGCGATTGGCGGGTGGTGTGACGGTTTTTGAAAGCTTTTGTATACAATACTTTTCCTAGTCCATTATCTTCCTTTTCTTATCTCTTCTTTCTCTTTTATGATTTCAACATTTAACAGTTGTTTTAACCGGCCTCCTCATTACCCACTCGGTATATTTGCGGTCTCGCTCCGTGATTTTCTCAATTCTTTGTCGTTCTGTAACTGGGACCCACGACGGTTTCGTAAGTCGCAAATATGTATTGATATATGCCTATAATCGAAACGAAATTTCAACTGTCGTTCAACTGTTTTCCTACTTACTAGAAATTTGGTCAGTCGAGGTCGAGACATTGCGATTCGTATTGAACGTTGTTCGGATTGCCGTAACAGTTTAAAACCCTGGTCAAATTACGTTCGGTGAGCTTTTCTACATTCTTCCTTTTTGTCTTCAATATTTTGTTTCCAAATTGAATTAAATGTCGTTTTAACCTGGTCAGTCAACCTCAGTCAGATTATCCCCCTCCGGAGAGAAAGAAGTTGAAGAAACTACCATCGTTACAAAATGTTCATGAGGGAACTCGATATTACGTGAACCTTCAACTGTATCCGGGTTCTTCTATTGTGGTTTGGCAATCCTTCACTGTTACGATAATGATTGGATAGGCTTCAGCGCAAAGGAAAGATAGCTCCGTCAGAACCTCACGGTTTAAAGTATCCGATCTAATTCAAGTAATATTTTCCTCTACAGTACAAAGCAGGTTCATGAGGGTCATAGAAAGCATAAGTGGCGTTGCATACGGCGAGAGGTTCAGGAAGTTAAACCTGTTCTCCCTCAAGAGAAGGAGAATACGAGGTAACCTCATAGAGTCCTTCAATCAACTGACCGGCGCCTCGGTAACGGAAACATTGTTACTGCACCTATGCCACAACACCAAATCTAGGGGCAAAGGATGCAAATTGGAAAAGGCCAGGGCAACAAGACGTATTAGAGCCCAACTCTTTTCGCATCGGGTGATTAATGCGTGGAACCGGTCACCACAGCAAGTGGTTGCTGCTCGTAGCCTAAGGGCTCTTAAGCTGCATCTTGACGAGGCATGTTCGGGTATATTTCCCGACGATGAATGTGACTAACAACCTGGGACCATAATTCATTGTAGGATACCCTAGGTTGCTGACCCTGAGCAGGTGAATAAACCATTTCTCTATAAATTACTTTCCTCCACAAGTGGCCCAAGCCTTATGAAAACCTAAGGAGACAGGTGAGGACGGAGAGCCCCATATGTACCTCTTACCATCACGTCTGTGAGACTTAACGGCGGAAGGAAACTGATGCGTCCATACCTTAAAAACAAACAGCAACCCAGTGAAGTGTGTAATCCTCTCCCCGGATATCGAGAGGTAAGTGGTAGAACACTTGTAGTGAGCGGAGTTGGGGACAAAATCCCAATTACGACTCACCGAGGCATCCAATTCTCCGATTGAGCAACGACGCTGTGACCACTGTGGACCTGAAAGGGAGAGAGAGTAGAGAGAATGAACAACAAACGGTGGGTAGAGGTTCAAATGGAATAAAAAAGGCACGCACCTGTTTCGACTAATAACGAATTGCAGCTCGGTCTGGAAGATGAGGGAACAGAGAGGCAACATCCCAACCATCATCATCCTCCTAAACCGAGTTAGGCTGGGCCCAAGGTGGACTGCCGGTAATGCTTCCTGCGCTTGGAACCTGACAGGGTCAGAGATGCTACTGTGTTGCAGATACACTCAGAGGACTTGATAACCATATGGGTTTCTGACAAATACCACCAACATATGATGCTCGGTAATCTGGATGCCATAAGGTTTAAGCTTGCGAATTAACAGAAAGATGTCTGTGAGCTTCTCACGTGAGCGTATCTGAACGTGTGTGTAGTTGAAAGATGAACACAGGAGACGCGGAGTCACAGACGATTGGAAGAGTATGCGGGTAGATCTACTGAATCAGCTTAAACAAGGACCCCTCGAAATGCTTCCACCTACCACACCTTCCACTACCTCTCACTTAACACATTATTATAACTACTCTCTAGGCTCCACTTGCGCCCTGCCAATTATATCCGAACCCACCCGTAAGTAGGAAACCGTCTAGGGTATATAATCGCTTCACTCCACTAACCGCTCAGATAGGTGCATACCTTGTCTGCAGGCACTCCTTATTCTTTCTTTTTCTACAGGTACCCTTTATCAGCAATAAACCATATCAGCTGCAGAAGTAGTAACTGATCCAAAAAGTTGCCCAAGTCAGTAGCCAGGGGCCAAAAACGTGGCTCATAAAGGATTCCCTATTGTTGAAGCATACGAAGGCGGACGATACGCTCACGGTGCAAGAACCTGGACTCAAATGGGCATCAGCCGCAAGTCCTGTGACCTGATCTGACCTGACCTGAGGCATCGTTCTCTTTTCTCCCTCTTTTCAGCCAGGAAGTTACGGACTACCTTTCGCAGTGGTGGGTGTTATACTTGACCCCATACCACCGAAGGAATTCTGGACGCTCGATTGGCCGTGGCCATTTTCTATCCTGTGCAAACTGAACTTCAGCCTGAGCATCAAAGCTTGGCGGTACGTTCGAAGTCGGTTGTATCCCTCGCTGCTCTTGCTATTGTTGGTAAATTTTTCTGTTTTTATCGGTTAAAGGTGAACCAGATCATTGTTCTACGTTAACAATCAGTGTTATTTATAGAGTCAGAAATAAAGCTAATAAATAGTAAACCTTGCTCTACCTACCAGTAACCTAATAATTGTTAGCCTACTAGAAATTTATCAAGAAATTTCCAACTTTTTCATTCTCTTTGGATTAACTTGCTTAACTATCAATACGTAATCCCGTTAAAACGTATTTTTATTGCCATTGCCACGTGTCTTCCATCCACGTCTGGGAGTAAAGTGCGGAAAAGGAGTTGTAAAGGGCATACAGTGAGACGTTTGTAGCTGTTGGGCCCATCCCAAATGTTCGGGAATACTGGAGTATCACTAAATCTTTTACTGCGAAAATAGTGAAGCTGACTGGGTGGCTACTGCAAGGATGCAGCGCGTCAAGTCTGGATGGCTTATCAAACTGAAATACATGACAAGAGTATTGCGATTATTACCGAGCAACCGCGGAAGCTCAAGCGGACGCCCCCACACCAGTCTGCGAACGCCGAAACTAACCCTCGTATACAGCGAAAGATTATCACCACCGATAAAACGAGTCAACCCGAAACAGCTCCCTGGGTGAACGCATTGCCTGCGTAAGAGGGCTCAAAACTAAAACGGCGAAGCCTTATTACCTCACCGGCATACGCCACTGTCTTAAGCACCCCTGCCCCAAAGGCCCGGAAATGCCCACGCCTCCAACAGTAGTGAGGCGCATACATACCGATGATAGGAGTCCCCCGGATCCAAAGTCTATCGGGAAACCAAAACCTCCACGAGGAGGCGCACCTAGAACGAAGCACAACTGCTACAGGAAAAGTCGCTCCTCCTCAGATATGCTGAACAGGCTAGAGTATGTACTTCGCGAAGTGCACACTCTTAAATCAGCATATGAGCCGTCTATGGGAAGAAATAGAAATCTGATGATTAACAATTTCCTGGAGATATTCATGGAGGACACACGTGTCAGAAGAAAGAGCGACCGTGACCTGGTAGATGCGATAATACGAAACGCAGGAGCTGTAGATTCCGTGCCTACCAGAACACCCACCGCATCGGCAAGTGGGACCCGAAAGGGAGTGTCATAACACCCAGGTCTTTGTTAGTCTACTTCCGTTCTCAAAGGGACCGGGAAGCCATCCTGGTGGCAGCGCACAAAGTAGTGAAAGCGCTAGATGGTAATATAAAATCTACTACGGATACAGGGAGTAAACCCTTTCCCCAGGGCGAGCGGGTAAAGTTGGCTCGCATCAAGAACGGCAACAACAATCTATCTGCAGTGGTCGTGAGCCAGCTAAAGACAAGTACCATCGCCAAATATCACAGCAAACAAAAAGGTCTGGCTCCGTAACGAAAGAGCGTTCTAAGTCAACAGATAATATCACAAACGCCAGAGAGCGCATACCACGAACGTTAGAAAAAACGTGCGAAACCCTCAGGAATAGACCCCGAGGGTGTGCCCGGCTATTCTTCAACAGGGAAGGAGTTATACTATATAAGCGGCTTCATAACGAATGCTTGCGGCATAATAAATAAAAGGAATGAGCTGGAAATCTTGTTTACAGAGGCATAGGTTGCCGTAATAACAAAGACATGGCTCTAGGAATGTATTGAACTAGGTCGTATAAGTAACAGCCTCACTGCTTACAGGTCACACAGACCTGAAGGAATTCAGGGAGGTGGATTAGTTTTGTTGGTCAGAGACCACATTAAACAGGCGCCAATTCTGCTCACCTAAGAATCCGAAATTTTCCAACTGGTAGCATGATTGATAGGTTCTCCTGCAGTACTAACCCTGGTAGGAGCGTGCCAAAGCCCTCGCACGACGCCGCTCGGAAACGTTGAACTGATTAATAAACTTCTAGACCTGATAAAAACTTCCTTCCGACTTTGTATCATGGGCGACTTAAACGCTCCAGGAAACGCCCCTAGGAAACCGAAACTAACGACTGCCCCGGCTTCGAAAACCAGTTACTAGAAATGTTGCACAAAGGCCGGCTCCATCAGTATATCACGTGGCCAACCAGATTCACAGAAGGGTAAATCCCGTCAACCCTAGATTTACTGATTACGCGGAGTGAAGGCAAAGTCCGAAATCTAATCCGCGGGAATCCACTAGGAAAAAGTGATCACATCGTGATATTTTTCGACCGTATGCTGAAGGCTCCCGTGCCACGAAGTAGGGTAGCTAGGTTATACAGTAAAGTTGACCCCGTCGCCCTTTTAAAAGACGTTCATGAACTCATTTGGGTTACCGACGGCACACCATCCACGGAGTCAGTGTGGTAGGTCATCAAACAAAATGTAATCAGATTGACGGATAGACACGCGCCGTTAACAGAGTTAAAAATAAAATGCTGAAACCCTGGTTTACGGCCAAAGTGCCTAAAGCGTTACAAAAACGCAACGCTGCCTGGCACATATACACAGTGCTAGAAACATTCGCTAACTGGCGGCGGTACACAAGGCTAAGAAACGAAGCATTCAGCATATCGAGATCAGCCCGAAGTCAGTATGGAATAGTAATAATAATAATAATAATGTATATTTCACGAATCCCGTGAAGCATGCACAGAGCATGATCAAATGTTCAAAATAGTCAAATGTACATCAAAGGTGCAGATATATAGAAAGTCCAATTTGAGGATATACACAATGGAGACGGCAGGTGACCGAAATGAAAACGCAGTGCAAAT
>UZAN01000388.1:0-10241 GCA_900618425.1 Echinostoma caproni | reverse complement strand
GGCCGGTGTAACAGTCAAAAAGACTGAAAATTCCTCCCAGTTCCCTTGCATTTCCTTATCTTTCTTCGCTATTCTATCGTGCATTCTTTCCGATAGTGGTGTTCATGCCGGTGAATGTTCTCTTCTGAATCTTCTATTTCACCTTTTTTAAGATGAAGCATATCTCTTGGACGCACGCTTCAAGTGCTTTGCTCTTATATGTAAATGGTATTTAGTGCTTTTTCTTGTTTCATTGCGACTAGATTTTTGATTGGACGCTCTTTGTTAGACTAACCGTTGCTTTTGGTTATATTGAACCCCTTTTGGTTGTAACGCTCAAGATTATTTTGTCTGATCTGTTGAGGCGTGTAGTGATTAGGGAATCCCTGAACCTTTCTGCGTCACAGCGAGGCAAAGGAAACGTGATATGAAACACCACTTGATTAACATACAAAGGATAGCGGGAGTACCGGAGCATGCGACCATCCAGCGAATCTTCGGATTAGGCATTGGGCAAACTTAACAAGAAGGGAGTGAGATTGCGCCAAGATCGGTGTTAGTTGAGTTCGTCAACCCGAAACATCGCGACTGTCTCCTTGCCCATACTTAGAGTAAAATAACAGTAGAACCAGACCATCTGACTAAAAGAAGTTACAGGGGTATGAGATCGAACGAAGAAATAGGGGAATCTACTTCCGGTAAATCGGAACAGACAGGGGTAAGATCCAACTAACCAGATTACCTAACCAATCCTAGGAGCTGGTAACGTAGAGAGCATTCTACCCCAGCATAGCCTCCGGATTGGATATGAGGCTGAGAGAGGAAGTATCAGTGTCCACATCGTCACTAGTGGATAAAGCCTTAGAACCAAAAAGCGGAGTAGGAGCTCGGAGTAAAACTCTGAGCCTAGCGCTTTAAACTGTGGATTAGGCAACCTCAAGGTTCTATATAGCAATGTTTGTAGTATGAGAAATAGATGGGTGGAGCTGTGCTCGAAAGCACAAGATCATGATTGTATTGCTATCACGGAACCCTGGCGGAGACCTGGGGAAGCCAAAGAGCAACTAGCTCCCAAAAAATACAGTAGCTATAGAGCTGACAGAGAGGACGTTATATGCGGGGGTGGAGCACTGATCTTAGTGGCCCAACACAGTTCAAAGGAAAGGTGATACGCTGGCAACGCCCAACATCCAGGCGGTCACCTGTTTGGTAGAGTCGGCTTCCAAAGAAAATTATGCTAGTTTGTCTGTAAAAACCCCGCAGAGGGTATGCATGAGGACAGGACAGGACAGGACACAAGACTTGCGGCAGAGCCAGATGGAGTCCAGTTTCTTTCACCAGGTTAGCTCGAGGTGGGCGACACGGTGCTTTGATGGTTGTTTGTGTTCCAAGGGCTTCCAAGGTTGGACCTGCAAAAGGATTGCCCTGCTGACGGGCCCATGAAAAACTGAACGATAACAGAGATAGTTTCAGGGACAATGCGACAGCTTACATCCCTCCAGCTCAAGCAACCCATAAAAGGACTGTGAGAATGGAAAATTAATTGTCCGAAGAAATTGGGAGGTAGAAGGGAATGAGTACCTTGGAAATTAGAGCGATTGAGCGATTGGTGAAAACCTGCATTACGTTTGTCACCCATAATACTGAACATCTCAGCCCTATCACCAATTCGAAATTCTTCTCATCCCACCCCCTCCCGTGGCACATGCTGACCAGGCAGCAGTGTTCTCTTTACCACCCATTCTGGATCCAGTACACTGGTTAACCTACAGAGCTGATCAGTGTAATGGATATTCTTCTGGTAAGTATGTTTTTTTCACATGTCTAATCTGTTTTTTATGCCGCAGTGAGAAATTAGACATTTTCAGTTCACCTATGTTGCCATTTCTTGGTCTGTCTAGTTGGCAATATTTGGTATCTCTTTTATACATTCCTGTTAGTAGTCATCTACTTCAACTCTCGGAACCTCTAAGATTAAATTGCACGACAACTTGCATGCTTTCTTTCCTCCCACTCCCTCATCAGCTAGGTTAAAACCTAGACTGTTTTGCATTTCTGTGTTCCTTTCCAGAGATCTGCTGCTGTAAGAAAAAGGGCGTCTCCCGTTAGATTGGCACGATATCCACTGGTGAATTTATTCGGAGTATAACTGAAAAACCAGAAGCAAGATGTAATAAAATCTTCCAATGACTGGGCTGCTTTCCCATCATGCACAATCTGAGTGACCCTCACTTCTGTCCATTCCCGTCCAACGATCTGCAGGCCGCCTCTTGTTATTTTACTCACTGATTGTCGTATTTCCAATTACCTCATCATTCATCCGGTATAACGATTCTTGTTTTTCGTCCTACTTCCACCGACTTGTCCTTTTGGAGCATTCCGCCATCTCGAACCTTTTTCTGATACCTTGTCCTCTTTGTGTTCCACTTGTAATTGTGTTCAATGCGACCTTCAAAGTTTTCCTTTTCGGCTTCTCATATAAGGGTGATTATGTTTTACATTTGATCATGCCCATGCATGCTTCACGGGACTCCGTGAAATATACACTTATTATTATTATTATTATAAAGATAAGTTGCAAAGGGGATGAATGCATGGCTTCTAGCGCGACCCATTTGATGGTGTTTCTAGGGACAATCGGGAAACAGTGTGTCCCAAGATGCATCAAACATCTTTTCAGGGCGTGCACGCTTCCACAGTTGCCTATCTCATTTGTCAGCTTGCTTCAGCTGTTGGTAGCACGTAGCGAGAAGAAGCTGACCCTGATCGTTCTCTATACCGTTGGTTTCTTCACTTGGAGGCTGTGGCCACGCCTTAGCCGGTCCCCGTTTAGCTCAAAGAGATGTCTGATACACTGTGAATAACCCCTTAGGATTCTAAAGGTTTCGATTAGATCACCTCTAAGTCTACGACGCTCGAGGGAAAACAGACTTAGTGCCCGCAGCCTTTCAGTGTATGTTTGTCTCCTTAAGAGGGAAACATCCGCGTAAAGTGGCGCTGAACCTTCTCTAGTATCAGTTTATCCCGCACTAATACTGGTTCCCACGCTTGGACACAGTATGGTAAGTGGGGTCGTACAAAAGCTTGGTACAAGGGGACAAGAACCTCTGGGTCTTTAGAGGATACCGTTCTGCGCAGCCTGTACAGTGCTGCATTTGCTCTGTGGGTAGCTATGAAGCACTGAAGTGAGGATGGGAAAGTGGAATTTATGGTAATCGCAAGATCCCTCACCTCGGTGCTTAGTTCGATTGCTACTCCTGCAGAATCCCTCAGGTACCGAGGACTACCCACCAGCTCTCCCGTGCGCAGGAACTTGCACTTGCCACTGTTCACAGGCAGGCTTCATTCTGTAGTCCATGCATGTACCCTGTTCAGGTCCCTTTGCAACCCTTCGTTGTCAGGAGAGGCCAAGATTTTGGTATCATCGGCAAACAAGAACAGTGGATTTGCCACGCACTGTGCTAAGTCGTTGCCGAAAACCAAGAACAGCAACGGTCCAAGGACGAAGCCTTGAGGCACTCAGCTGTGTACTTGGCCTCCCTCAGAAAGTTTCCCGTCTACCTTGACTTGGAAGGTGCGGCCTATCAAGTAACTCCGAAGCCAATTTTGGAGTTCTGAGTGCACTCCTAACTGTGATGGTTTCAGCAGTAGTCTGTGGCTTACTGAGTCGAAGGCCTTCCAAAAATCTAGGTAGCACCTTTGTTAAGCTTGTCCGTCACTGTATCCAAGTAGGCTAACAGGTTTGTTAGGCAGGATCTATCCCGTCTGAACCCATACTAAGATTCCGTCAGTAAGTTGTTCGCTGTAAAATGACTAGTCATTTTGTCACGAATCACCCTCTCCATAACCTTTAGTACTACTGAAAGCAAGCTCACTGTCCTATTGTTTGAGGCGGCATCTCTGTCATCCCCCTTATAGATGGAGGTGATTATGGCCGCTTTCCAGTTACTTTGGAGGGTGGCTGTCTCGAGTGACTTGGTTAATAGGCTGGCTAATGGCCGTGCTAAGATACCCTTTAATGGTTTTAGAATCGCGGGGTGTATGTCACCTGGGCCAGCAGATTTGTTTCTGTCTAACGCTTCGATATTTCTTTCGACTTCCCGTGGTTTCATTAGGAGTTTATTCATAGGGCACTCCGTCGTGATATTGTGTGCCGGCGGAGTACTGCCTAGGTCAAAACTGTATGACTCTTCAAAATGATGTTGTAGAGCAGATGCCTCTTCTGAGCTAGTGACCGTTGCATTGCCACCGGTGTCACGGATGCATTCGATAGCCTTCCTAGCGGCCGCTTTCGATAGTACATAACCGTAATATGCTTTCAGGCATGTCTTACTCTTCTTTGCCAGGGTGAGCTCGTAGCGTTTCTTTGAATCGAACTAGGCCATGTCGTAGGTCTTCCGCTCCTTTAAGTACTGAGGATATCTCCAGTGGCCGTTAGTGGCGATGAACCTCTTCCAAGCTGCCCGCTTTCTACTCAATAATTAAGCTAACCGTCGAGACCACCATCGGGGCTTATTGCGTCTACCATGCGAACGCAATGGCGCAAAATCGTCGACCAACGAGATGAGGTTCCTTTTAGTTTGGTCCCAAATCTCGTGGATATCAGTCACATTCTCTGGTCTTTGGAGCTGTGACGCGGCCAAGAGGAGACCCTCAGTGTCTAACGCTCTGTAGCAGCGCCTAGTTTCTAGCCTTAGAGCGCGTAGACTACAGATATATCGGAAACGAATAGTCGCGTGATCACTCCTACCTAGCGGAGATCCTAGTTCTAAGTTCACAATTTCATTTACGCTCTTGATGAATACCAGGTCTAGGATGCTGGGTGGGTTACCTGGTTTCCATCTTGTTGGGTGCTTGATGTGCTGTATCAGGGCAGAGTTGAGCACTAATTCAAGCAATTTCTCTCCGAAGCTACCGGGTGGTGCGTTTTCAGTCGGTCAGTCAACCTGAGGAGCATTTAGGTCGCCTAAAAGCAGAACCCTGTTGGCTTGTCCCGATACTTGACTGAGGTGGGCAATTAACTGGTCATCCTCCTCTGTAGAGGACCGAGGACTACGGTATGTGCGAACTACTGCTACTGCACTATGAGGCTGTTTTAGCAAGCACCAGGTGAATTGCATGTTAACTGTCCCCAGGTTGGTTATAGCTGCTTGTGTTAGGTGTTCCGCTACGAGTATTAGGGAACCACCACCGATGCGGCCGTCAGTGCGATCACATCGATAGACCAAAAAACCTGGTGGGTGTAATCCTGTGGTGTTAAAATCTGGTTGCGGCTGTTGCGGTGTCGGAATGGTTGAACAGTAATGCTCATTCATTTGGGGAGGACCCGGGTATTCGGGACTTAGGGTTCCACAGGGTTCAGTTCTGGGGCCGCTTCTGCTCTTGACTTACGCTGAAGACGTGGCTGAGGGTATTGCTTCTCCGGCATTCATCTTGGCAGATGACCTCAAACTAGTAGGTAGGTCGGAAGGCGACGAAATCCAGAAGACCTAACAGGATATACAACTGGGCGACAGTGTGGGAGCTCCCAATAAACTCTGACAAGTGCAGTCAACTAAAGAACTCAGATATCGATGAACCGCCACCTGGATCCGGAGAACCCCAGGCTAGTCGCACCAGTAGAAGAAGTGAAGGACCTAGGTAGGGGTCCTTGTCACCCATCACTTCAGGCCATGCGAGCAATACCGGGTTGTGGCCACCATGGCCAACCGAGTACTATAAGAACTGTTGTGTATAATTGCTTCAATTGAGGCCAGAGTAATAGTGCGTCTATGCAAGGCATTTGTGAGATCCCACCTGGAGTATTGCATTCAGACATGTGCATCAGCACTGGTTCGGGACGCAACTACTAGAAGGTATACAGCGCGGCTTCACGAAAGTCGTAGGATTTAGGAACCTTAGCTACGACGAGAGGGTTCGGAGGCTGAAGCTGTTCTCCCTCAGAAGAAGGAGGATAAGAGGGAATCTAGTGGAGACCTTTTGGTTGATAAAGGGCTTCATGACAATGAAAAACCTCTCTTTAGCCTTAGTAGAAACCCAGCACTGAGAGAGCACGAATGGAAGCTTGACAAACTCAGAGCGAGTACGACCACCAGAGCACATTTCTTTGCGCTGGGTGATTAACGCCTGAAACAAGCAACCTACGGATTTGAGAGCGGCAGAAATAGTTGCCGTCTTTAAACTCTGACTCGATCAGTGTGGGAGGAAGTGTTCTCAGAGGATCATCTTCTTTACGAGTGCCCTGAAACTACTTACTTTTCTCCTTTCGTCCTGCTTTACTCTATTTGCTCTCAAACCCCACATTTTATTATTACTCTACTTTTAATTTTATACTGGAACACCTTCTCCAACTCTTTTGACTTGCCCGAGACCCTGCTGGAGGGATCGACGGCAAGGGGAGTGTGCGACTTCGGATAAGCAGCGTGAACCTGCACGACTCCGAATGACTGGTCCTTCTGATAGAGTACTCGGGCTACCACCCTTACTCTTTTGCAGACGAAGAATTGTGAGAGGACGATCGTAATACATCAGTGCAAGAATCTGGACGGTACCTGGTCTCAGTCGCACATCCTGCGACCCGACCTAACTTGACCCGACCTGACCTGACCTGAGGTGGAGGGAGACGAGCTTGGTTTTTTCCAGTTCAGCAAGAACGCCGTGCTGAATTCGATTCGCAGTGATGGATGCACGCTTTGTGAGAACACTGCCGGGAGAACTCTGGATGCTTGATTGACCGTGGCCATTATCAGTCCTGTGCAACCTGACCTTGACGCTCTTGACGCTATGTTGTTGCATTTTGTCGTGGGTAAATTTCTGTGAATTTCTAGGAATTACCTCGGTTTATATAGGATTTTTCAGCGAATTTATACATTCTAAGTGTCACGTTAGCTTTGTAGTGGTACTCTAATCGTATATTGTTGCTCATTTTGACTGTCTCACTCCTATTCAAACGTATTTGCATACCATCAAACCGGAATAGTTCCCAGATATTTATTGGCATTTCAAATTGCTTTGGACTAGTCTGATACGTACAGCTTTTTCAAAAAAAATACCAATAGCGAGAGAAATGACACGAAAAGATAGTACGGGGCTATGTGGGACCAGTGCTTCTTCAGAGTCCGTGGCTGAAGGCATACTGTGTGAAAGATGTCTCTGCTGGTATCATCAAGCTTGCTCTGGGTTGAGAAAAAAAGATTCCCAACTGCATACTGTTCACAAATCCCTCAGATTGATCTGTCGGCATTGCACTGTCCTGGCAAACAAATGCTCAGGAATCCTCCGGGATCGACTTAGTAATTCTTAAACCGATAGACTAGACATCAGAAGGAACTCCCTGAAAAGGGACTCCAAGGTAACGACGCTGCGACCAAGGATGCAAGGGATAGCGTAGGAAAAGGTAAAAATTGCACAAATGAGGCCCACGCAACTAAAGTACCGAACAGACTGAGCGGGAATGTAGTTGACTATGCGTTTACAGTATAGCTGGCAACATTGAAGGAAAGAGTCAGGCAACTCGAAGCAGAGAACATGTGTCAAACTCCGGGGGTTAGATAGTAGACGTCTGCTGCTGCACAATTGCTTCGAACCAGTCGTCAGCAACCATAAAATCAGACAAGAGGTGATGGTCACCACGTGAATAATCAGAATGGCCGGGTTGTCCGCGACATTCCCTTCCGTCAAGTTCCACCGCGTGGGACTTTGGTGAGCTACGCAAAAGGTGCAGCAGTGGCCAATAATTATAATGTTCCCTACCATGTATTGGAGGGATCAACTGTTAGCCAGAGCGGGTACGATCAAAATAAAAACCGACGGCCAAATCAGCGTCACACCTGATAGTCCGTCGTACCTATGATCACGTATGACAGCAAACGTGGGCTCTAATTAGGTTAGAATAGAGATCAGACGACTTGAGGTAAAAAATACCGAAGGTTGAGAATCGGTCCTTACAGGAGCAGATGACACCACTAGGTAGGTCTACACCGAACGTACCGTCAAGTATATCAAAGCCGAAAAAAGTCAAAAAACAAAAAGAGGCTCCGAATGTCTTTAAACCCAGTAGTAACGGACCGAAGGGAGATGAATCACGGAGCACCTCCAGCGGAAATTTGGGCTGAGAAAATGGGCCACACAAGCAGGGGAACTGCGATCAACTTGTGAACAAAGAGGCCTTTGGTACTCCAAAGAACAGGAGCTGGGCAACCGTAGTAGATGGCCTGAAAATGGTTCGTAATATGAACGAGCAGTCAGTCCCAAGGCCAGAGAGCAGCAGGCTGGACTTCAGCCTGACCTGCGAGGATGTCAAATATTCGAACCAAAGTGCCTCGTGGAACCTCGAGGATACCACTGTATCAGCAACACGTGGGACAAAAATCAGTCAGCCCCTCGGAAGCCACATCCGAAGGCACAATCGAAACACCAGCTGTAGTGGGACCTAAACTGCAAGCAAGTAAACCACAAACTTGATACACAAATGAACGATATTTTAGTCCAAGTAGCGCCGATAACATTTGAACCGCATCTTTAAACGGGGTTCCTAAATCTTAGGTGACATAAAAATGAAAATACTGATCATGAGTTGGCTCTATAGCGTCAAAATAGATTCGCTGAGGTAGAGATGCAGAGGAAGCAAAGGTGAAAATAGATAGAAAGAGAGAACATGAGTGAAAACTAGAAACTTTCATCATGCAGGATACTAACGAGCAGAGGATCAGGTGATCAATAGAAGCTAATTTAGGGAGAAGAAACAGGGTATCACGAATGACATTTTAGTCCAAGTAGCACCGACTTCATTTGATCCGTTGTGGTTAAACGGTTTCCGTAAATCATTCCAAATGTTTTCAATCTCAAATATGCCGATGATATAGCAACAATTGATATGGTATCTCACAATAACAACCCTTCAACTAACCCCCTTCAATCAGCCATAACTTCCATTTCTGAATGGTCCGATAGTGTACACCTTCCTTTAAACCCCAATAAATGCACTGAAGGTTTGCTTTCCGTTGACCGTAGGCCATCAACTCTTTCTGGATCATCTGTTCCCAATATCTTGCTCGATAACCTAAAAGTTAAAAAGTCAAAACACTTCAAATATCTTGGATGTTTCGTGTCTGATGACTTCAAATGATTCTATTACGTAGAACAAACATTTCTTAAAGTCAGAAAGTTGACCTTTTGTGTTTCACACCTTTGGCATCTGAGGGTGCCATTGTACATCATCTTCAAATTTATTTTTTCATGCGTTTTATGCCATTCGACCTACTGCTCTTTCGTTATCTTTCACGTTCTACTTTCTAGGGTTTTCATATTAATTAGACACTCTCTTTAAAGGATCTCCAGATATAGAGCGGTATCTTATGAGGAGCTGATTGATTCCGTTGTCAACCAACACCTGAATGCGTGTGAACGTCTGTGTGACTCCATCTTGTCCGATGCGTCGTATCTTTTACACACAGCTCTATCTAGCTCCATTTCAACTTCGGTAACCGCAATAAATAAAACCGGTTATATACTCGTACCACTGCTTTTCACGTCTCCGTTGTACCTTACCTTTCACGTTTGTTGGATTTATGGAGGGAATATCAAACGACCAATTATACAGTCTAATGTAAATTTCTACGTTGACATTCCGCTCATTTATTTACGCGCTCTCAATGTCCATTTCATCACAATCCCAGTAACTATTTGTCATATCTCAAAGCTCATTTTTAATAGCGTGCAATACCAAAGAAAAAGCGATAACATTCTTCTCACTCACAGGCAACTGCGCTTCACCAACGTCAGTTTTTGCTTGTTATCGCGAATTAGCTGTTTTCATCTAAATAACGACAAATAGCTTATTTTTGAATATAGGACATAGTAAGATGCCAGCCACAATCAGTTTGCTATCTAAAACTCGCCGTACCCGGCTGCCAAAAGCTAGACCATCGCTTCCTGTCCCTTGCCCTGTATCCATGTCTGACATATTCGTAGAAACAAGTGAGAAGTGCCGAAAGATTGAAAGTGACCTGGAGTGCCTATCTTCCGAAATGACTTCTCTCGACAAACTAGTAGCTTCACTTACCTCTCTCTACCAGTTCTTTGACCCCTCAGTCCCTAATACTGAAGAAAGTTTGCTACAGGTAGGAAACTTCATCGATTCAACTTCCACAGAGGTCACACGTCGCATTCAAAATGCACGAAATGCCATAGTATTCAATGTACCAGATAGACTCTCGCTGGATTCGGTAAAATCTACCATCCTGTCGGCTTGTAACATGCTC
>UZAN01000387.1:0-10263 GCA_900618425.1 Echinostoma caproni | reverse complement strand
TGGACGCTCGATTGGCCGTGGCCATCTCCTGTCCTGTGCAAACTGACTGACTGACTAACTTAACTGTACTGATGTGGCCTTGGCGTATTTTCGGTGTATCCGTTGTGTCTCAAGGTCGCTTCTTTTTTTCGTGTGCGTTTGAATGGTCATCGCCTCGGGAAGCTCGTTTATACGTATCTTTTATTCGTTTGGCGCTGTTCATTGATTTTTTTATACTTGACACTTGTTTGGATCGTGTTGTTCCTCAGGCGTGTTTTTCATTTTCGCCACAAATAACTCCATTTCTGTTCAGTTGGATTAGTTGTGCTTAATCATTGCACGTTTGAATTTGCTTTTCTATGGACGCCCCATATTTTATAAGGTTACCTGTAATTGTGATATTATCCTATGAATTCTTTTGATTCTTGGATAAAATGCTGAAGGATTTACAATATTCTAATATGTTGGAAATTGGATATGTCCACAAACAGTTGGTGCCCAAAAAGTTGGACACCATATTATTGCGCTATCGTGCTATGTTGTGATTGAAGAAAAATGGGACAGCATCCTTTTGTTCAGTGAGGATGTTTTAAATACACTTATCGAGCTAGAGCTCAGGCTTCAAAGACCCAGTTCTTTGAAGGTATACCCTCCGTTGTATGTTTGTAAACATCCAGCTCTTTGGACATTACACTGTCCTCCAACTAAATCATAACTATATTATCCTTAGTCAAAGACCACTCAGCGTGCCACTGGCATTGCGCTCATCGTGGCTGCTAGACTAGCATCTACAAAATATATGTAGAGAGAATCACCCATTGACCTACGTAAAGGCTGGTGACGACGTTTGCAAACGTCAATGTACAATGATTAAGACAGGCTCACACGAGGAACCTGTCTCTCTGCCTTCTGAAAATTGATAATAATCGGTCTGGTAATTGGTACACATATACAAACTAAATTATCCTGTTTATCAAAAAGACAAAGGCATTGTATCCATTTGGGTCTCATAACAGCATCGCTTTAGTGTTACTTAACTGTAGGTTTTGTGCCATAACTTACTCGGAAAGTGGCCAAACCTTTTTTAACATTTGGTCGCTCTCAGAACATGGACAGAAAGTATTTTTTTGTTTAATTCCTCTAGAAACTAACCAGAATTAGCATCTCTTTGTTCAGGAGTTATTTTCATCAATTTCAGCAAAATCTTCATCCGTCACGTTCTTTATCGTTCCTGTAGAGAAGAATATCGAACCGAAAACCGGCCCCTGGTTCCCTACGAGGAGTACTGTTTCTTTCAACGATCGTTCCCTTCGCATGCTATATAATGCAAACTGTCGCGAGATAAAGTAACAACATAGAAAACGACGTGTCATCTTTTTTCTACCCACAACGTTCTTTAAAAGCAGGATAAAAACTGCTTCTGATTTGAATCTTCTCTCCTGCCGGGCAGTGTGTGGATACCGCAGTCAGTTGCGGGCTGGTGTCCAGTTCAACGAGTCATTACGCTTCTTTGATGGAGTCAGATATTCAAGGTACCCATTAAAGCTCGTTATCTAATTGAGCTGGTGATCACAGCTACATGAAGATCTGGGTGGCTAGGGTTTGTACGTCTTTTGTGGGTTGGTTTGAAATCATGAATTTTACTCGAGATGCCTGGCAGCGAGGCGGTTTACGACGACCGCAATCCACGGGGTACATAGAATCAAACACCCAAGGTCTCCAATATGCAGTTGTTTGGTCTATCACCGGCGTACTTTGGACCTTGTGGTTTGAGATTCGAGCCCCGCCACCCAACTTTGGTGGTAGGAAGCTTTGCTCGTTCCGGTTCTATGCCATGCCTAACCGAGCGGGACCTTATGCATTTCGCCCTTCCAATTCCCCTGGCCTAGGTTGCCGATTACCATCAAGGAACAGCAAGTCATCGTGACTATGGGGTCGACTGCTGTTCATCACACAGTGGTGTGTAATAAAAATCCTCCAATCGAGCTGGTGACCATTGCCACAAACAAGGTGTGGGTGTGGTTCGTACACCTCTTTTTGGTTGGTTTGGAATCAGGGTTTTAGCCAACTCCCCTAAGATAACTGTCAGTAGTTCACCGACCCGGATGTTGGCTTTTCGTCCTTTCACTTCATTAAGAAAACACCACCAAGGGAAGGCAACTTCTAAGACGCTTGGCTATTTCGCTAGGAACAACGTAGCGGCATGGTAGGCCGCTTTGCTGCTGTCCGGTTCAATACCACGCTTTACCTAGCGGGGCCTTATATGGTTCGCCACTCCGAATCCTGGGGCTTATGTCACCGATTTACATCAATATACTGCAGGTTCTCATGACTATGGGGTTCGCCCCGTCTGCTGTTCATCACGCAGTGTGTAATAAAAAAACGAGGCAACCAGCTACAACCCGAATCACCCACTTCTGACCATACTGAGGCCCAAGGAGACCAGTGCAACCTATAGTCCTCCTTAGATTATAGGATTCACCCTTTCAATGTACTCACTTATTTGCAATAAAAATCTAGTTGATGCCGCGTGTGGTCAGAATTATATATTGGACTCAATTACTCTCGTGAAAAATGGTCTATTTTTGCGCAACACTGATGTCTATTTACTTTATGCGTTGTGCGCTACATGATTACTCTGAAAGGTCACCATAAGGACTCTAATATCGTCTCTCATACACCGCCACTATTGTGATCAAGCATTTACCTAGTGTATTTTGCTTATCTCTAATGGCTTGTGCAAGCTCGATTACCCACTTGTATTTTCAAATCACTTTCCAAACGCGCCATTGAGTGTAGTCTTTGTCCAAGTTGTGTCTATTTTAACTCATTGAGTGGAGGCTAGTCAAAAACGGTTTCTTTTTGAGCACTGTTCTCAAAACAGAGCGAAGTAAAGCAAAACAACTCCGCCATAAAATTCAATGACAATGATAACAGATAGTCAAATACAGAGCACTCAGATTTCGTATCCGTTAACGAAGTGTTGTTCCTTCGAACTATTTTCCGAGAATAAAATGACGTGTAGTGTCTGATCCATGTGAGATGGACTGCAATATTACGCCCAATAACTTTTCAATTGATATATATGTACTACATTAATCTTTAGGGATACGAGGCCAAGCTAACCATTGGTTGTAAAAGCAACAAAACGCAGTAGGTTTCGGGTGAATGCAGCGAAATATTTTATTTTCTCTGCTTTTATTATCGTCTAATGGAGCTTCCCTGATCCATTCCAAAGTCATGCTATTAAGAAAAACAATGATCTGACATGACCCAACGTTGATATAATGGCACATCAAATTAATTTGGTTATTTATCACGCGGTGGTTCGCACAGTCGTTGCAAGGTCCCTTCATGAAAATGGAAACCAAGATGATGGAATACTCGCTCCCTTGAGTCAAAGTCAAGATTGTGTGCCCAAGAGATCACTGTACATCAACTCTTGTGTATGGTGCTTTTAAAAGACCGATTGAAGCCTATGAATGCACGCAGGTGCAAAGGGTATTCTTTAGAAGTAGTACCGCTGCGTTGCCATGTCACCTTGGGGGCGTCTTCCCCTTTGCTCTCCATCCTGCGCTCAACTCTCACCTGTGGCTCCACGAAGCTGAGGCATACCACAGCGGCCACACTCCGGCAAACCGGTCAACAGGCAAACTGAACCCCTTTGAGGGTGACCGGGGTATAAAATCCTTGGCGTGTAAAGACAGCCGCTCCTGAATGGGCAAACGAGATCTACTACTGAATCCAACGGCTGTGAAAGAAGCCTGTGCAACTAACGGGAATGCACGCACTCCTGGGTTTCGGATACACCTACCGAGTGGTCAGTGAGCTCCCACGGAACCACCGGCAACCATAAATCAACACCTTGCTCTCTTACAGTCCATATTTTGCTTTACAAAAACTTGAGGTGTGCCCTGTAAGAAAAAGCCGTGTCGTTGGGGTCATCCGCCCCATGAAATGCCATGATCATGTTTCCTAAACACTCATGCAACCGGTTTATTCTACTCAAGGAGCCAGCCGCAGCAAAGTAACGTGGTGATTGTTTTCACCCTTTGTACTGATCGGTTAGAATTGATCACTGTGTCATGTATCCCAATCCACTCATTCCTTGTGATTGTTAATGTTATTGTTGTTGTGGCGTTGGCACCATGCCTGTTCGCAAGCGTGGAAGTTAGAAAACAGTTGAGGATGAAAAGTTGATATCTGGATCTATATCCGGATCGGTGAGACAGTTAATTGGCCGAAACCCTGGATCGAAACCACCCTTAAGGCGCAAAAACCACATCTTCATGGTTCTTGCAACGGTCACCGGCTTGAATGGACATAGAGGTGCATTGACACCTTAGACTTTTAAAGCAATCTAAAACGCTTATGATACTGTAACGAGAAGGCGAGCTGGCTGGGACAAACGTCTATTGATCCAATTCAAAAGCAAACGGTGTATGCGTTCGATTATATACAATCACTTCTCAACCGCGCGGCGGGATGATTCATGCCTCTTTTTGTGGGTCATTCCTTGTTGATTTTGGTCCGCACTTAGCACGTACGTTGCCTCTTCTTCTGCGTGCCATTCCGACTGGTTTGACCCGATCGCGGCGCGAGATCCGTTGATCGACAGCTCCGACGTTGTGGCATTCGATGGGTATCTTTCCCGTTAGCTGCGGACTGTCTGTCGGACTGTAGTTGTCGATTTGCTCGTTTCGGGTGGTAGTCAACGTTGTCTCGCGAGGCACTTCCCGCCGCTGCGTCTGCGCGTCTGGTCGGATGAGCCCCATTCTTGATACGGTCACTAGCCAGGACTCTCTTTGTACCGCCTTCCATCACAATACAACGCATTGTGGTTTTCAAATACCTCTACAGGTTAGAGGCTCAATTGTTCGCCGCTCGGAGCCTCTGATTCTTAATCCGTCAAGAAACCTCACCCCTTTGACTTGGTAAACTCAACAGTATTTCATCCACGAGCGAATCACCGGTCTGTCTTTGCTATAAATATTGCTGTAGTGTGAATTGTTTAGCGCACAATCTAAATTCACAAATGCATGAAGTAAAAATATAAATAGTGAACATGTGTTGGCACCAATGTTTAGATCACTTGGTTATATGTCACACTGTCTATAATCGTTATTTAAGTTGACCAAAAGGTCTGCAACCACGTTTACCCCCGACCTCATTTCGGAAAATGGCGTTTGTCTATATTGTCCCCTCCCTCCTTTCCTATTCATCTTCGTTATGGATCTGATTATTTAAACAACGCCCTCCTCGTTTGAGGGTATCGGTATTGATTTGATGCAGGTAGCAGACATACGGAGTATATAGACGATATCCCGCTGCTAGATAAAGATCTAGGTAAATCGCTAGCTTTCTGGATGCATTAGAACCAAGAGAGGACAAATTCTGCGAGATGTCAATATTTCCTTCAACCTCCTCAGTCGCTAGCACGTGAAGAACTGTGGCGTTTGTACAAGCAAGTTTTGGTAGCTACAATGGTTAAACAGACAACATTCAGGGGAGGGTGAATCAGAATCTGTGCCACAGCAATTTGACTGATTGCGTCAGAAACGTTTGCGCTCACAAAGCGGGTACATTACTTGATTAACATGGCTTCTCTGAAGGTTAAGAGCCTTGGGTTCATGTCACGTAACAACGGTTTGAACGACGTGTGTCAACGGTGTGTCCAGTTATCAAAAGTTGTTTCGCCATTGATGACCCTGGATTTCTCTTATCAAATTAACCTCCGAGATTTTGTTGCGTCATTTATTTTAATAACCACTTAAGAATGTGCTCGGACATCCTTCGTGACAGAGGCCGATCCGTTCTGCCGATGCAAGTGTCACCGCAACTGCAGGTGAACTGAGGGGTAGTATGTGAAGCATAATTGAATAACTGGCTCTGTTTTCGGTCTCCAGGCCGATTTCCTGGATGTCGTAGTTGTGCGATGCGGCCTGAAGCTTCTAACGCACGTCGTTCATTAGACGATCCCTTCGCAGACGAGATCGACCGGTGGTCTTCGTCTGCTATGTACATCAATCGATTTCCCTGGATGGCCATTGTCCAGGATCTTCCTTCGTTAAGAGGCCTCTTCTCTTTGGAGCGTGTCAGGGGAGCAAATATTCCTGGAGCAATGAAACAAGCTTTTCACGAAACTTCTTTCGTATGCCACAGGAAAAAACTAGCAAATTGTAAGTATTGTCCACTCCGTTTGGTATTCCGGTAGACTGTAAGGCCCCATCTGATCTTCTCTTGAGTTTTATCACCGAAGCAAGCAGTCAAAAACCATAAATTACGTTGGTTGGGGTATGTTTTAGACATGTTACCAGATGGGTCGCCGCGGTGAGCGACTTTTTCCGAAGCAGATAGCAGTTGGGAAAAGGTCAAAGGCGATCGAGCTAAAACCTGGCATGAGGGTATAAAAACCCCTGACCAGGAGACTGGCTCACATAGGTCCCGTTAGGCTCCCTCGCTAGAGACCCCGAGTTAATGGTCACTGATGGTTAGATACACTGACGTGATATGGCTTGGTATCGCAAACAGCGGCGCTCATGCGTCTACTCATTATTCTTGCAACTACAGTCCATATGATCTCTCTGTCTTCCCTTTGACTCTGCTTTCAACATTCCAATCTTCATTCCGCTCTTTTATGCAAATGGGCGACCAAAACCGGCGCACGAAAGTGCATGGTTAATGGTTGAAAAAACTGAAACCCGATTTTTATATCTGAAAAATTCAAAAAGGACCATCCTTTTTTTCCTTAAAGGAAACAAAGATATTTGGGTGAATAGTATTAAACAGTATAAAGATGATGATCAGGATCGGTAAGAATCAAAATATCTTCAACATAACGTTAGTACCAAACAGCCTCTAAAAGGCTGTTCTTTGTTCGTCTTTCGATGTTTCCTATAAACGCGTCGGTTAACGTTAGGCCCAGAGGACTACCCATTGCTATACCGTCAATTTGCTTGTGAGCCGTTCGGTGCCAACAGTACTAAGATCCTTTAAATAATTAATGGGAAAAGGAGATGAATATTCATTGAGGAGATATAATCACTGTACTGTTTCGCGAAGGGAAAAGTTTGGAAAAAGGGAAGCAACATCAATAGAAAGAATTTCGCTGGAGGATAAATTCTAACCACCTTCTTATTGGAAAGGCTCAAAAGAGTCTTTAACATAATGAGGCATCAGAAATTTACCAATAAGATCCAGTATGTCAACTAATCATTGAGCCACCTTATGATGAAAAGAATTCGGCATGCATGAAACTGATCTGAGTGGGACATGAACTTCTTAAAATTTCGGTGAAAATCTCTTTTCGGGTATCTCTGTTCCCATTGGTTTCAGATCGTTGTATTAAGTCTCAGAATTGTATTATTATCCTTATAATTCACACATCTGATTTCAGACTGTGCCCCAAACAAATCGTGGTAGAGTAATCTTTATAAAAGGAAAAAGCATTCCATGATTTGCATGTGGGTTGAATACTGCCAGGTTGTCCAGGCCAAGGCAGGTGAATTTTCTTGAGGAATCCACAACCGGAGCCTTTGGCTAGCCAAAGCCTGACCCTCATGGCAGCGGGGCAGTGTGTGACAACCGCAATCGATTGGGGACAGGTATCCGGTTCACCGGATCATACGCCTTTCGGACGGGATCAAACATCCAAGGAGCCCAATCGAACCGGGGACCGATGCCACAACCGAAAGGGTGTGCGTGTGGTCCGCCTCTTGGTTTGGAATCAGGGTTTGTAGCCAACTCCCCTATGGGAACTGCCAATGGTTCACCAACCCAGTTATAGCCCCGCATTTCGGCTATTCGTCCTCTCATTTTGGTGGAAAAACACCTCTGCCACGGTAAGGCAGTGAGTAGGGCATCTTCAGCAGAAGCTATTCGAGACGCTTGGTCGTATGGGAGCATTTCGCGAGGTGTAAGGGAAGGGTGACCAGCCGCAACCCTAGACACCCACCTCCGACCATACTGAGTATTTCAGAATTGTATCCATGTATTGATAGAATCTGAAGCTTTCGAGTGATCATTTTTCCTAAAATGGTTATCGGGCGTGTTGTCCACTTTGAATTTGCTCATCCGACAACGGTTCATTTTTTCCTTGTAGTTCTCTGTAGTCATGATGACGAACCTATAGCTATTGTGGGGGTTTTAGAAAATTTTATTTGGACATCTTCCTTAATCCTTTTATAGTCGTAGAGGTTTTCGAGCTCAACCTTTGCTTGAATAATGTTCACCTTCCTTTGCGGAGTCCTGAATTTCAAACCAAGCGGGAGCACATCAAGTTGCGTTAATGTGAGGATATTCCTAGAGAGGCGGTGGATATGCCCCGTTGTACTCTTCAAAGTTTACGCGCAGAGTTTTAGGTAATCTCGGTCGCCAAGTGGAACAAGTAGTCGACCTCCACAGATTACGTTGGTTGGGACATGTGTTACGCATGTCACCAAATAGGTTGCCACGGCGAACGATTTTCGCCGAGGCAGGATACGAAAGCCCTAACCAGGAGTCTGGGTCACATGGGTCCCGTTGAACTCCCTGGTTGGGGACCTTGAGATGATCGTACCCGATGGTTAGAGACACTAAGTTATATGGATGAGTGTCGTAAACAGTGGCATTCGTGTATCTTGTTAATTTCTCTGCAACATTAGTCCACTGAAATTCTAAATTTTCTCTTTGATCCTATTTTCAACCTTTGCTGTCTTTCTCGTAATGGACAGCCAAAGGACAGCAACCAAAACCGGCGCACGATAGTGATGGTTAATGGTTGTACAAACTCTGTACTCTTCGAAATAGGAGCTGTGTTCTAATGTCGCCATGGTGAGCTTGTCTTTTTTATCGTTCTGGTTCTCATCCTCGAAATGATCACTTGCTAATTTTACTTACTACATCCAAATAAATTGATTTCATGTAAAAGAATAGCGAACTACTGTTGTGTCTCGATGCATTTGTTTAATTAGGAATTGGCGGCTTCCAAATAGACACTGGTAGTTTTTTGGGTCCAGTTCTAGCTTTTCTTTCAGAGGCAATTTCGATAATCGAACGGGAAATTGGCCCGAACGAATACAGTCATGACAAATTTCTACCTTTGTCCGTTCCACTACGGTTTTTCAACGCAAGTTTAACAAATGAACCAGTCCTCCCCGGATCTACGATGCTATTTTCGGCTTATGTTTTGCATCTTGAAAATGTAAAATATTGCTGCATGCTTGGGTTGGCTTGACTCGCAACCTTTCTAACTGAAAAGTAGTACAGGTAGACAAATTTTGTCATATGTGCAAGTGTATCTCACTTAGTAGACGCATCGCGAATGACGTGTAACACGTATACAGGAGCCCTGATTGGCATAAAACAACTTCAGATATTGCCGGCGCCATCGTAACATCCGGTTGTTAGTGAAGGGTCGAGCGTATGCAGCATTACTCGCGCCAGTGCTGCTGTACGGTTTATAGACATAACCATTAAGGAAACAGGATAAAGTTAGACGGTCAATGTTAGATCACCGCTGTCCATAACGCACTGCACGAATCTGCCTCCCTCCGTTCTCCAGGTCCGGCCTTATCCTCAAGCTTCACTCTCCGTGTATCAGGCGATTCGGTATCCGAAGCTCGCGGTGTTGCTGGCGTTGGGATTGCGCTAAGTGTCAAGGCCGAGCGTTCACTTCTCGATGGGGTCCCGGTTAACAGCCGACTTTGCGTCGTACGTCTGGATGGTTCAGTACGCGTCAACAGCTAAAGAGCGAAGCGTTGATGCTTATTCGTCGTATTTGCGTATGCACTGACAGATTGCGGTTTACCAGAAATGAAGGATGAATTCTACAAGGACCTCTCTCAACTGCTCTAATGAGCTCGGTCAACGGACATTGTGGTAGTCGCTGGAGACCTCAATGCTCAAGTGGGATCCCTGGACGAATCAGAGAGGTTACTTGGCGGTTCGCATACAATCCCAGCCACCAGGACTGACAACGCAGAACGCCTACTCCAACTTTGTGCTGACCACGGACTGTTTCTGTCAAGCACGAACTTCTCGCACTAAAAACGGCACCGCCTTACATGGAGACCGCCAACTTCTTCACAGCGTTGGACTCAAATCGACCACATCGCCATCAGCCACCGCTGGAGAGGATCAATTAAAGACTGCCGCTCCCACTGGTCGACACCCGTAGACACGGACCATGCTCTGCTACGAGCGAGATTCTCCTTACGCCTGATAAACAACCGCAGAAAAGCCGCCGAAAACGGATGTTCACAATACACTATCACCGACAGTTGCAAATCGGCCTTCGAAGCGGAA
>UZAN01000386.1:0-10268 GCA_900618425.1 Echinostoma caproni | reverse complement strand
TCTGCGTAGATTACAATATGTGCATTGGCAATGAAAATTCAATTAGAATATGCAGACACTAAGCAAAGGAAATTGATATTTGGAAAATGTCAAAATTGTCAGTAGCATGAGAAAGTCACCAAAACGAAAGACTGTATCGAGAATTCTATGCGGTTTCGTAAAGATTATCGATGGAGCGGGAGATCGGGAGATTTCAAAGCTGCTCGTAGATCTTTTGAATTCGCATATAAGCGATGAAAATATTTGTAATGACCACCAAAGACAACTGTCAGCTTTTTCCCCTTGTTTGGGACTCGTTAGCAGTGCAGACTTCGGTCTCCTTGTCAGGGAACTTAACGATCTCCCGAGGAGTGAAACTCACACCCAAAGCCATCGAAAGTACCTGTGAACAATCGAATAGATTATTCTATATTTACTACTCTCAGCTTTTAGATTCATTCTGTGATTCGCTATCCTTATCTCCAGATAACAGATGGGATTTGTGTAGAGGGCAAATGAATGCCAGTGTGAAAATCGAGCGTGTTAGCATTTAACGGAACTAACTAAGCTGCTACCCCAATCCATATTAATTGTCACAGTAACTAATACCTACTTGTAACTAGGGTGTGATAACTGCAAGTATTTGACAGATTTTCCATGAAGCTTCATTTTTACTCACACGCCTCAGTTGTCCATTCTAAGCTAACACATGCGAATCACTGAACTCTAGTTTTTTCTCTTTAGAGCTTAGGTTAACACGTATCTATCGATCGTCTGCAATTGAGCTCTGGATCCGTCACAAGTAAAGAACGTGCAGAATGAGGGCGAAATTATCAAAAAATAATCAATTATCCTCTTTCAGCAATGAAAACACCAAGGTAGTCGTCCTTTGTCATAGAGTGGTCACTATTACAACACAATGGAGTGTTACTCCACGCGAAAAACTCACTGTTGTTTCTTGCGTGTCCCAAAAGGCAGACGATGAACATCAACGAGTAAGCTAGTTTACTTGGAGTATTATTTTTCAGAGAAAAAATTTGATCAGAGAAATAACCGTTGTGAATTTGCGGGATGTAACTCCGAAATCAATTCACTGCATATCAGCTGGTAGTTAATGGATGAAAAAGTGGAGTGATAATAAGGGGCATCGATAAACAGCCTGAAACAATACCAGGGTACTAGGAATAAAGCAAAGTAAGGTACTTTCTATTGGTACAGTTTGGGTTTTCGGTAATCGCCTCAGGGTCAGCAGCCCTGTCAGCACATGGGACCATTTTGCGTCCCATTAGAGTCCCATTAGGACGATAGAATTATTCATCGTCCCCTTAGAGTCCCTTTGGGACCATAGCTTGATCCATCGCCCCTGTTGTGTTCTATTAGAGTCCTGGCGGGACTCTTTCGAAAACTGTATGTTCAATCAGCTTCAAGAATTAAAGGCTAAGTTTTCTTTTCCATAATTCCTAGATAGATGTGTGCATTGAAATCTATTTGGCATAATTCATATTAAAAAATTGAAAACCTTACACCAATTTTGAGTAAATTTTGTTTTAATGCATCATTTGCGTTTAATTCTCATATCGCGGCATTGCGCATATCCGCTTAACACAACATATTTGCCTACAAACCACATGGGTCCTCGCGCTGGTCTACCACGTGTTCTCGCCCGTTTGGTAGCCGAACGCCATGCGCAAACAGAAGAATTTTGAGCACAATTGATTAGTAAGTTCAACGCAGAAGATTTAAGTAATATTATAAGAAACTACAGAGAATCTTGATGCCCTGGTGCATACAGATGCAGCAACTATCAACAATCATGAATGCGCAACCGTTGATAACGAAGAATTAAGAGAATAAATTGTTGCCGAAGAAACACAGGAAGGTCTGTTTTTCTAATTGTTTGTATATTCTCGTCACTTCGTCATCTTTTAGGTCTATTAGATGGTATTGCAATGATTTTAACTACCACTTTTGCAGAGATAGCACGAAGGGTTTCTATTGAAGGAACGCTAAATGTCAATAGCATAAACATCATGCTACGAGAATAGGGTGTTTTGCATCTTCAGTTACCGAAATACAGTCGAACACTGATGAGAACCCCAAAGATGACGAGAATCATCAACTCGGGGGATGGTGATTGAATACATTGCAGCCTATTCTCTTGCTTGAACAATAACCTGGCAACGTTCGATTCCACCAACCCGAGGGAAATACGTTTGCAAATCGGCATCGATGGTATGTCCTTGTTCTGTAGCTCCCGACTGCAATTTTGGCCGATTTTATGCCGGCTTATTGGTCCAAACGCTCCAGTGTTCCTCTTGGACTTATTTTGTGGTTACCATAAGCCGAGGAATGTCCACACTGTCCTCCATGAGTTTATATCTGACTTGAAAACGTTGCCATTGTTTAGTTAAACAATGGCTACCCAGAAAGGTTTATAGATAGATAGAAGTCGATGACGCAACTGACAAATGATGGTCAAGTGATGGCAAGAAATCTAGGATCATCTGTTGCAAACTATCTCACGGCAACAAGACACACAGTTGACTCCAATTTGTCTTTCAAACCACTATTACGTAATCGAAATGCAAAACTCTTAGCGATTAGTGAAGCACTGCTTATTCGATTACATCACCCGACCCTGTGCGCACAGAAGTTTTTGATACAAGCGATCCACTTACCGTGGAGCTGACCTTCTACTTCTAAATTTAGTAATCATTGTATGCTTGTACACGTTTGTTCACCAAAACTGATTCATCCGATGTGCTATATATGTGCCTGTTTGTTTTAAGTCAGCGACTGAGAAGATTAAACGAAATGTTAAAATCTAGTGAAATTAGTCTTCTTTCTGTTTTGATGGTATCTAGATACATAAAGTCTATTTTACAGTAAGACTCAGCTGAGATGAAAAAAGGATTCTAGAAATATATTGTGCAGTTTTGCAATTTGCACATTCTGTTCAAAGAGTAATTAATTGTTTTGTTAAAAGTGTTAATTAGTCAAGGATAACAGTGAGGTATGGCACATAACTCAAATATGGGGGCACGTTACCTACCGGTACCCTATTCTGGTTTCATTGTTCTCAGTTCATTCTAAAAGCGGTCACTCTTAAATAATTATGACATTTTCCAAAATGTTTAGATAAAAGTTATTTGTTTTTTTGTGGAAGTAATGGAGGATATGATTTGATTGTATGATGAATTCGTCATGTGAATGAGGCGTGAGCTGAAAAGTTGGACAGCTGTTTCCACCTGATTGGGTCTGGTCAGCAGTGCGATTTCACTGGCCCAACTGAGGTTCGTACCCGGGACCACACAGATAGATCGTAAGCATACCCACTCGGCCACCGGGCAGCTGATCAAACCGTTTCTCATTTCGAATTTACACGATATAACACAGCCCGTCTATGCGAGCTTCTTGCGAGTATCGGTCCTTTTTATTTACCTAAAAATGTTTGTTTGCCTCTTTTGTTTTGATTTTGACCCTGAGTTCATGTCGGAAGATTCTAATATATACCGTATACTGCATGAAACTCTAAAGGAAGCTTGTGTGAGTAATACATGCAAGACCGGAGGTTGTTACAGAAGGAACGTAGGTGTTCATGCGGCCGTGTAATGCATATACAGGAATTTTTCGGAACTGAGATGGTTTCGTTTTTCGTTGTGACTTACAAAACGCCATTTTCCATGCGGTCGGGAACATTTTTCGTGAAGTCAAAGCTTCCGCTATCGATTTTGATTGAATTAGTAATTTAGTTCCTCATGGAGGAGTCGGTTATCTGTGCTTTTGCAATGATTAACATTGCAAGGAAGTGCTGAAATCTGTGATAATGTCTGGTAATATCTGTTTATCACCATCACTCACAGTTCTCTGTGAGTGAAGTACAAAATATCAATTCAGCCTTGTAGGTTCATTAGCGAATCAGTCCGTACCTGCATGGAAATCCTGACTTGGTGGAATGCTTTCGATTGGAGTTAACAGTATGTCATCTGTGTCTCCCTTCGTTGCTGTCGGGCGAAAATGAACCGACTATCCCTGAAGACATCTGAACAAACATGAATTGGTAATTTGGTTCAGCCATGGTATGAGCTCGTTGGCACAACGGTAACACACACGCCTTCCATGCAATGGGTCTGGAGTTCAAATCCCAGACGGGACGGTGGATATGCACTACTGATGAGCTCTAAGAAGAACGAAACTTGAGTCTGATTCTTCCGAGTGTGTGGTTGAATCGATGAATTTAGGATTGTGCATGAAGATGGGCTCGGAAGGATAGCCAGCTGAAATCAATAAAAATCAATTATTCTACACTACTACCTACAAATAACTCTGAGTCAAATGTGAAACCTCAGTAATCTGTTCTCTGGCGACGCCACTGCGAGGTGGAGGTGTTATTGTCGAAACAGATGAAAGTTTTGCTATGAAGAGCAAATACGGTCGCGGCTGACCAACACCGACCATGTGGATGTTTGACATGTACGACCGCAACCAAATGAAAAAATACTTTAGGAGAGTGGAAGACAGATCAGCCGAGGCGCTATAATCAATGTTGAATTTTTGAAAATCCTTCCTAACCCACGATGATCCTATGTGACATAACTCTATTCAGGTGTTGCTACTCTATCGACCTTTCTAAATCACAAACATATCATATTATTCTTTATCTGTTGATTCGACAACTGCCACATTTCAATTTGGCGTGATCAGAGAACGTGAGCGACTGTTTGGCTCTCTCTGTACATCATATTTGGCTCTCACTTGCTTGCGTGTCTTTGGCCACGAATTTGATGTTTGCTCTACTGTACATTTTTTAATGATTTCCACTATTCAGTACCGTAGAACAATACGAATCAATCGTGTTTTGGGATTTATATCAATTTCGTCTACGCGTCACTCAGTCTTCAGTCTTCAGTATTGAGGGCAGAGGGTAGGGTGCCCTTGTGAGCCCCATCACTAGCGGGTTGAAGGTCCGATCACGAGTTCGTTCTTCCATAGCCCCTTCAGGTGCTCATCCAAATACCGTTTGAAATCAGCGTCTGTTTTCTCCTCCATCACGATCACAAGAAAAGAATTCCAGTGTTGTTGACCTCCGCGAGAGTCGGCAGACTAACGGCAGACTAACTGACTGAAGTGTCCGCAATGTGAGAAAATGCCCCCGCGTGAGGTCCTCTGTCCGTAAAGGGAAGTACTGCTGCAGCTCCGGACCCATATCACCTCTCAAAATCTTCCTTAGACAGATGAGATCTTCCCTGAGGCACCAATATGCAAATGGGAACAGACCAGTAGCCTGTAGACGACCTTCATAGCTGATCCCGCGTAGTTCAACGAGTCTAGTGGCAGCACGTTGTACACACTCCAACTTAGCCAGTTCACCGGCTATGCAGGGGTATCTCGCCGCACCACCATATTTAATTCTTGGTCTGACATGGGAAACGTTCAGCAGTCTGAAAGCGTCCATCGTGAGCCGGTTGAAAGACCACCAAATAGACCCAAGAATGCTCCATGCGCTGGCAAAGACCCGATCGGTGTTCTCTTGAGTCTTTAGTGATGACATAACCATAGCTCCCAGGTCTCTTTTGCACGATGTTCTGCGCAATTTGGTTCCCTGGAAGTTGTAGACTATCTCTGGGTGAGCATACTTTGCGGTGTTGACTGGAAGAGCCCAGGTGTCCGCCAACTGAGGCAGGTTGTTAAAATCCGCTTGAAGAGAACTTTGATCATTTAGATCCTCGATTGTACGCCAGATTTTGATGTCATTCGCATACATGAGGGATGGGCTGCACAGTTGACCAGGCAGGTCGTTCACGTAAACCACAAAGAGCAATGGACCACTCAATTGCGATTTGGTTGACGTACAGTACTCAAGTTGGACTTAAACGAGAAAACTATTTCAAAGATGTCCACACGAGGAAGCAAGGAAAGTGGAACCCGACAATTCTCTGGGGTGCTGTTGGTCATTTTGATTCAGTAGAAAATATTCGGTCTGTTCTTTTAATCAGTGCTGTTCCATGGGCAAATTCAGATGTTAAGGATTTCGATATGTTTAGACCACTGGTTTCTGAATTAGAGCATGAGTTAAGGTTAGCTAAACAGTAGATAGAACGGGCAAATTGTGAAAGGACGGATTTCAACGGTACAACAACGCCTCGAAGTGAGATTGCCCATGGTAGCTACTCTCCGAATAAAGAATCTGGCAGAGGCGAGACGCACACGAGGCGCAACTAGGTCTCTATCAAACTTAGTCATCAAGATGCAGAACTGCAGAATCGCCCTCAACCATCTCGATTATCTCTCGGACTTGGATGCATTACCTACGCTGGAATCGATAGTCAGATGTTTGCCTACCGAACTGCAGGCATCCTGGGTGACCGAGGCCAATCGAATCAAAAAAGGAACAGAGAATCAACTTTTGACGAAATCACTGAATTCATAAGCCGCCAATCTCGCATAGCAAACAGTAGATTTGTTCAACTAGCAAAAGAAAGCATCAGAACCGCCAGACCTTGAACCATTTTCGCGCCATCTGGATCTTAAGGTCTCCATCCTGCTTACAATTGGGCAAGCACCAATCTAGTCTCATATGAGCCACACAAACCGATCAAGTGCAAACTGTGCTCAGGTGTCCCCAAGGTTTAAGCTTTTTGGCAATGAAGGTTACGGACCGTTGGACAATAGTTAAGAAGACAGGGTCTTGCTTTGTGTGCCTGAGTGATACCCACAGAACAGCCTTATGCAGACTCAACCAAATGTGGTCAGGATAATTGCAGTGATTGAGATTACCCTTTACTACACAACGATGTAAGGGTCGAGCCACGAACGGATAATGGCCGGGTCAATATAACCCACAAAGACTGTGGAGGATATACCGAAATCCGTCTGCACTATCGGACTGGTGTCAAGTGGCCCGGTCCGCTTGGTAATAATACCCGTCCAAGTAGAGACTCCGCGTTGTTTGGTCCAAGCCATGGATCGGATACCACATTTGTGATGGAGAGCTTCGCGCACCAACACCATTTGGGAGGATAGAAAACTCCACTGGTACTTAGACCGATTATTGGGGTGAAAACAGTTCGAGCTTCAGAACTGAGTCTGAAGTTGGCTTCCGCATCGGGGGAAGATACGATAGAGGTGCACCAGGCATTTACTATCGCAAACTTACCAATGAGAGCTTCAAAAGGTATCAGGTTATTAGCGCGGCACTGGCCTCACCTCCATGATTTGCCGTTTGAGGATGTTCCGGACACCCGAGTGGACATATTGCTTGGCTGTGACGTATCCGAGGCGCATGGGGTTTCGGACCAATGGATAGGAGGCCGTAGAGATCCGTACACAGCGTGTACGATTTTCGGTTGGATACTCTGCGGACCGCTTATCAATGATGGTAACTACTCAGCCTCAATAAACTACACCTCGCGGCCAAATAATTTAATAGCTGACGACCCGGAACGACTATATAACCACGAGTTCGAGGATATAGCAGATGATTGAGTATCTATGTCGAGGGAAGACCGAGTATCGTCACCGAAATGACATGACACAATGGAATCCAGTTTGAAGTGCCGTTATCCTGCGGAACGGAATTAAATTGACCACCCGATAATCGAGGGGCAGCTCTCCATAGATTCAACTATCTGAAGGGACGACTGGAAAGAAACGCATAGTTAAAGAAAGCCTATTGTAGTGCCATGAAACGAAATCTAGAATTGGGCAATATTGAATGAAGCTGACAAAGAGCAACCGTTATGGTACCCTCCGCAACATCCAGTTATAAACCCTAAGAAACCTCAGAAGACCAGGGTTGTGTTCGATTGTGCTACTTAGTGTGACGGGCTTGCCCTAAACGACTGTATACCACAGGGCCCAGATCTGACGACCCCGCTGATTGAGATGCTGTGCAGATTTCGTCTAGAGTCAATTGCGATAGCGGCTGATATTCAGATGTTCATGCAAGTTAAAGTCCTCGAAAGGCAAAAGGACGCTTTACGGTTGTGGTGGTGGTTAGAAGGAGAGCTAGATGGACCTGCCCAGGAATATTTGATGACGGTCCGTCCGTTTGGCGTGATATCCTCTCCCTTCTGTGCAAACTTTGCTTTGAAAACGACCGTGAATCAATTTGCTCAGCGTTTCCAAACCGCGGTTGACTCCTGTGTTAAACATAACTTTGATGTAGACGATTTCCTGGGGTCCTTTGATAGTATCGAAGAGACAGTTTTGACACATTAGCGACTCATCTAAGTTACTGCTCATGGGAGCGTTCAAGTTGACCAAGTGGATGTCTAACAGTCGTCAAGCAATCGATTGCATCCCGGTTGATGATCGGTCACCGTGTCTCCGTGATTTGTGGAGAAGTCCATTACCAACAGATAGAGCATTTGGTATGCAGTGGGACTCGGAGAAAGATGAGGTTTTGTTCCAACTTCAGTTACCCGAAAAGACGGCGACCAGCAAAGGGATTCTATCTTCGTTGACCAGCCTTTACGATCCAATGGGGTTCATCGCTTCGTGGCTACTGACGGGCGAGATTCTGCTGCAGGACTTGTGTAGAAAAGAGGTAACTTGGGATGAGACCCTTTGCAAAGCGGATCACAAGATATGGCAAGGCTGGTGGATAAGCCTGTTCAAACTGGGCGATATACTGTAACAGTCAGAAGGACTGAACATTGTTCTCAATTACCTTGCATTTCCTTATTTTTCTTCGCCATTCTGTCGTGCATTCTTTCCGACATTGGCTTTCATGTCAGTGAATTTTCTCTTCTGAACCTTCTATTTCACCTTTTGACGGTGTAGCATATCTATCAGACACACTTCAAGTGCTTTGCTCTTACGTGTAAATGGGATTCAGTGCTTTTTCTTGTTTTATTGCAACCAAAGTTTTGATTGGACGCTCGTTGTTGAACTAACCGTTGCTTTCGGTTATATTGAACCCCTTTTGGCTGTAACGCTTAAGATTATTTTGCTTGATCTGTTGAAACGTGCAGAATTTTCTTATTGGTCCAGAATTATCTGAAAGGTAATTCAAATCATTTATTTTCTTATTTACTTTTTATTACCGCAGATATTTTCTGTGAACATTTGTAACGGTTTGGGTGGATAGTGAATCAGGCTCACTATCAGAGATATGACTGCCTTATGCATTTGTGACTAATGCAAAAATATTACATATATTACTTTTGGATCGACATGGTTATGGATAATTTGGTCTACGCATTGCTCTGAGATTTGTTTATCGCTATCCAGAACGAGCGAAGGGGTCATTCGATTGAACGTGTACAGACGAGGTCCTTTTCGTTTCTCTGGGACCAGGACAATCGCGTTTTGGTCGTTACAATACGGCTTTTTCGTCTGATACCAGGAATACGCCGAGGGGAGGCAAGTGAGTTGCACGTTTCTGCGGACGCGTCGGTGGTTGGATACGGGGTAGTAACCTACAGTTCCTCGTCTCGGCCAGGTTGAAGCAGCATAGCAATATACCATTCGCGAGGGCCAGAGTCACCCCTGTCTCAAAGGCAGTCTCAATACCCAGGCTAGAACCGGTCGCAGTAGTATTAGCCATGAGGCTGGCGAAGATGCTAAACAGGTGTTTTCACTCGATTGAATGGAACTTGACTCACTAGACTGATTCCACCATAGTTCTTCACTATGTTAACAATGTACGGACGCGCTTCAGTACATTTATTGCCAACTAGCTAGCTATCATCCCCCAAGAAACTGAGTTGTGCCAATGGCGGAACGTAACATCCTGTGACAATCCGGCCGACTGCGGTTTCAGGGGTCAGCAATGTTCCCTGAACTTATTATTTAGAGTGGGAACATAAGGAATAAATTCTACTTTAGCCGGAAGCCTTGAAATGGTGCAGTCTCTACCCTCATTCATTTCATCACTAAATCGTTGAACAACTCTGTTAAGTCGGTTCGGTGTGTTTTTCTCGACTACTCTTCTGTATTTGATTGCATTCCTCGATCTAAGTTGTTACAAAAACTGGAATCGTTTGAATGTCCCAAGCAGTTGTTAGCTTGGCTATCCAACTATTTTACCGATAGGGTACAAACCACTAGATTGGGGAAGGCCATATCGAAACCCTTAGTCAACAACTCCGGGATCCTTCAAGGAGCTGTGCTATCCCCATACTTATTTGCCACTTATATTTGTGATATTCACTGTGTTTCTCCCGCACGAATTTTGAAATATGCAGATGATGTCGTATTGTGCCAACCCAGTTCTTTTTACTCTGATCTAAGTTCTTTTACCGATAATCTTGATCAAATTCAATCATTCTCCTCCTCATCGGGGC
>UZAN01000385.1:0-10276 GCA_900618425.1 Echinostoma caproni | reverse complement strand
CCATGGTAACATCAGGGCCTGAACCAGATTACGTTGCTTGCACAACTCCGGCTTCATGATAATCATAATAAAACTTTGGACTTGTCTTAATGACGGATAACAATATCCCCGAATGTAGGCCCACACAAAACTGTTCTTGTGCTTTTCCCAACTGGTTGTTTTCGCGTTGAACGATCTCGCTAACTACGTCGGAGAGAAAATTCCGAAAGAAAGAAAGAACGAATATTACGGGAAAAATTATATTCATATTCTGAAAGTTGTTCCATATGTTTTCCATTCTGCTGCTTGCTTAGCAAAATCCGGTGAAGATAGTTGTCTTCCATCTTCAGAATGGGAGCAGTTGGAATACTTTTGCACCGCGCCATAATACTCTGTTTAAGCTCCTCGATTGTTCTCGATTTTCGGGAATAAACTGCTCATTATCTCCACAGAAAAAAATTCAAGTGGGACATATCAGGTGGTCTTGGCGGCCATTCCATTTACCAATTTGTGTTGCCGTGGAACCGCCAACATTGGCCGTACCACCCGTCGCTTGTCAGAACGCATTGAGAACAACACCTTAGTTGACTTAGTCGCGGATTGAAAAGAACCGGGGTACAATAATCACGGTTCATTTGATCGAATCGGAACATCGTGTCAGAATGAGTGAGTCAGTCAGACCCATCTACACGATCACCGGGGTGAGATCGAAGTAGGTCAAGCATCGTTTACTGTATACAGTTGAAGAGATTGCGATTCCGTTGAACCTCCCCTTCCTCGTTCGTTCAAAAACAGTCAATCAGAGCTCTGGATTTACCATGACGCTAGAGCGACATAAAGCCGGTTATCAACTGCGTGTCAAACGCTTTATGTATCTGATACATTTTACAATACAAATGGTATTTAGAGAATGATTTGAACTATCATACACTCCTTACTATCTTGTTCATAGTATCCGTGCCCACGCACAGCAACACACACATTATCTACGTTTTTTTTCAAGATCATTGGCACTGACAAGCATGTGCGAATGGTTAGATGCTAATCGCAACAGTACCTCTTAGAGCACTGACGAAATTAGATAGGTAATAGGTAAGGTAATCGTAACCAGGGTCTAACGCACCTTTAACTGTATTTGAGTGAAGTACCTGGGAATAACAACAATTTAGTTTGCTATCTAAGAACAGGATTGAGAACAGACGGTCATTACACTGGTTGTTATCGCTGCTTGCTCACACCCGTCGTCTATCGATCGACAATCGTTTGGCAGTGATTAAGATGTACTACGGGACCACGGAAAACCTTTCACTGAATGTGAACGAATTCAACAACACTTGTGCAACGATTGTTACGAGAAACGGTGCCAGAGCGCTGATTAACATATTCAAATCTTCCGGAAGTGTACACGATCAGAAACGAAAGGGGCATCCACTGAAATGTGAGCTCCAGTGCTTGCAAAAGTTATACACAATATAATACAACCCACGAACAAAGACGGATGAATGTGGTATATTCAACGTTTTGCAATGTGTACATCGAAATCTTCAGACGACCACAAGGGGCATTGCCCAGGAATGCAACATGTCACAGTGTTTGCTGCTCAATATTTTAAAGTAAAACAACTTTCGTCCCTTCAAAGAGGCTCGGCTACAAGAACTTCGTGTCAACGATCCTAAGAGCCGACTAGAGTTTTGTATATCGTACCTGACACACTTGGATGTGTGGCAAACGGTTTTTACGGATCAAGCCATTTTTCACTTGAACGGAAATCTGATAAGCTCTATTCGTTGGGCCATTGAAAACCCAAGACTCTTTGTTGAATCAAAATCCCTTCATAGTCCCAAAGTGTTAGTGTGGGCTGGTATTGTGCACGGCAAGATTGTAGGGCCGTATTTTTCCACGTAAACGTAACAGGTAAAAACAATTTTGCTTATTCAGTTGTTGAAGATGTATCAGACTTGCAAATGTTGCAAGATAATGTGGTACCTGCAATCCGGCGTCTAGATACTCAAGTTGTTACTACAGTTTGGTTCCAGCATGACGGTGCACCTCAACGTAATACTGTGGTAAGGAGAAGTTTCCTCGACTAGGAATTTATTCATATTATTATTATCTTTGACATTTGTCTTGTTGTCTAGCTTATGTAGCTCGCTTCACAGGAATAAGTGGTGGTGGAACAGTGGTTCAATCGCTATCAGGGGCGTAATTTGGACCCTATTTTCCGAGGTTCGAGCCCCGCCACCGCCACTCGACTTGTGGTGGTAGGCAGCTCTGCAGTCATCCAGTTCAACACCCCGCTTAACATATAGGGATCTTATGTGGTTCACCACTCGAAGTCCCGGGTCTTCGGTTGCCGGTTTCCACCTCTGAACAGCAGATCTTCGTGACTATATGATTCACGTCGTCTGCTGTTTATCACATTTAGTTATGTAATAAAAACAGAACTAGATTCACATAGAAGTAGCCTGTGGGGAAAATCTGTGTTGAGATGGAAACAAATTGAATGCGATTTGGAGAAAATGATGCGCAGTGTGGCCGTATTTTACTGTTCGTGTCAGTCCTCCGCCTTGTGGCCATTGTACGAGAGTTATTCATCCAGGGATTTTCTACTTACTGTGGGCATTTCGGACGTCTTCGGATTTTCGAGTAGATGCTTGTAGTTAGTAATTGCTATTGTGTTGATTACAAGAGTACGAGAACCCATACTGTAATACTCAGAACTGGATTGGCTCCAACCCAACACCAATGAAATACACGGATCATTCGTAGCAGCAAGCGCCAATGTTTTTTGACAGAAATAAGGCATGTTTTATAGAAAGCAATAGGCCTTATCATTAGTCCAACTTCCTAAACTCTGCTTGGATGACATGAAGCTGTACCTGGTCGTACTTGGAATGCGATCACATATGTCTGGATCACCACAATGCTTGTCCGAGAAACGATCCGGATAGCCATTTTACTATAAATATTCCTTATTTTATGCAACCACTTCCTTTACCATTTTCTTGAGAGCATGAGAGCATTATTTCGCTGTGCTGTTTTTCCTAGGTAATGCACGAAGTTTCTCCCTTGTTTAATTACTGCGTAACTATTGGAAATATTGTATAGTCCTGTTTCACGTAGACGTTCTGGCAGATAAATCCGACTGGGTTTTCTACGGTTAAAGCTATCTGGAAACCGAATGACGTCATTCGTTCCCTACTTGACAGCAATGCTGATGGATCGATGAACATTGTTGAATGACGCCAGTATTCCGTCCAGGTCAACATTTCCATTTCCATTTGTAAATTTTGCTTTGTCTAGCGTGTCTCGGCATGTTCACAAGCCGCACAAGTATTACTTCCGTTACAAAGGAACGGACTGTGTATTCGTTGCCATAGTTACGCGCCCCATCAAATATAACACGTTGCTTGATTAAGAGGAAGCACAGATTTACAAGAAAGACAAGATTGATGGTGAATTTCATTTCTCATACCAAACGGCCAATGTACGATTGATTGATAAGGTGATAGATGGAAATTAGACCAAGGTCAGGGGAAACAGGGACTAGAATTAATCGGGAACATGTACATCTACCATTCAAAGAGATAAACAGGCAGAAATTATGCGATGAAGGCTTGCAGACGCAGTAGGATGGACGTTTTACGCAGGCACAAGTAAATCTGTCTTCATATCCCAAATAATTGAGTTTCCCAGACTGAATGAAAAGGTGCGTAAATATTCAGGATAAGGAATAGCAGCCGATTTGACTCAGCACACTTAGCACGCCACTTGAACGGCTGCATTCAATAAGCGCACTTTACCCAGATGCACAAATGAATTCCTGTTAAAAAAGGAGGTTGTTACGAACATTCACACTGCTTTATGCGCAATGCAAGTCATTAGTCAACCGCACAAATACCGCAGACGCGGAAAACCCATTCGTGTCGGTTGGCAGACCGCTCTTGGTCTTACTACTCCAAGCAAGATTACTGCACCTACCAGTGTCGGTAAAAATGTCCGTTCTGTGTTTGGTAAGATTCCGAATTCATCCGACCCATACCTCTTGGGTCTTGTGTCTCCAGACGTCATGGCTCAGTGATAATACAGACAATTCCAAAGTTCTAATGGATAATTTCGTTCGCTTCAGAGAGAATAGACAACGTCGTAGGAAGAGGTTGGGAGACGGTGTGATTATCTACATCTAGTCCAAGTGATGTGGTAAGTTCGAAGTACTCTTTAAGTGTTCACAAAATGGCATTGATTGCTCAACTGTACTCTGTCACCACAACTGTACACACTGCACTCCAATTGTAAGTTATCAGATATTCACACATTTTATGATCAATTCCTATCGGTTATTGTTCCATCTCTTGCTGTCAGCTTGCACCTAATAGCTGATCACTTTAACTATGCCCTATGCATAATACTTCACGCCCTTCGACTGACTGCGCTACGTTTGTGTTCACTGTTGCATTGGAATTTATTACTTGGTTTCTGCCATTTTCCCTTGACATTCGTATCCCAGGTAATTATTATTATGAGTATTCTGTGTTATCCAACTCACATGGTTTTGCGCGAACTGGATTTTCTGCTCGGAGCAAGAAACGAAAGTGTGCCGGGTGGCAGACTGCGCTTGCACACATTCCTCCTGTGAAGATGACAGTTCCGTCATTGATCAGTTCCAACATTCGCCCACTATTCAACAAACTGGCTGAACTCACGGATCTACTAACTCATCGAGTGCACACAAACACGCGAATGATATGCGTACGGGAATCGTACGGAAATCAACGAAAATATAGACGATTCACTAGTCAGCACACCTGGTTTTGCAAGTTTTCGACAAGACAGAGAAAGAAGGAAAAAGAAGTCCGGAAGCGGTGTAATAGCCTATAGTAACTGCAGTTGGTACGGCAAGTCTGAAACGTTGATTGGTCGATCCTCTGATGCTATTCACTGCCTTGCTGTTTTATGTCGATCAAGGTTTTCCCCTTATCAGAGCATAATTATTACAAGTCGATACATTGCCCCTTGTTGCTTACAAACTGAGATTAGTTCTGTCTACGATGCATTTAGTCCTTTCATTGCTCCCCTAATGGAGGATAATCTAATTTTAATTGTTGGTGAGTTCAATCACGGATCAACCCACACTTTTCTTCCTTTCGGTCTGTCAGATCTCTCTTTAACGCCCAACAGAGGAGATGCTATTTTGGACAAACTTATTACTAATCACCCTAATATCTTCTCTCTCTCTCAAACTGAAGGCGCCGATTTCGCCTGGTGACCACTGTCTCCTATGTCTTAGATCAAAAGTTTACTCTCGGTTGGCATACCCCACTTTTATTCAAAAACAAACAAACAAACAAACAAACAAACAAACAAACAAACAAATGAACATCAAACTTGGAAACCTTTCAGCCAACAGACTCTTCCTCAGAAAATCTCTTGCTATGATCTTCTCATCGATTTCCGTTCAACAGTCTCCCTGTTCTGTTGAACATTCTATAGGAACAGCTAACGTGATTTTCAATCTATGTTATCCTATGGAGACAGTTTTTGTTCATACCGAGAGAATATGCTCAACGCGGTTAAAAGCTCTTAGGAGACAAAAAGCATTAGCGTTCAAGATAGATCAAACAGCCACAGTCAAACTATTTACACTGCAAATCAGGGCAGATATCGAAAGACTGAATGCTTTATTCGCAAAGCAGGTTCTGGAAGCTGGAGATGAAAGACGGTTATGGCAAGGGATCAGATTGATTTGGGGACAGAAGAAACAGACAACGAATAAAAAAAAATTATGGACGTGGACAGCCTCAGTGCTGCATTCATTTATACCTCGAATAATCTCCTGTCTCCGTGCCCCACAGATCATCTATCTACCATAGACCCGGTCACCCATGAGGAGGTCTATCATCTATCTATCTCAGAACTACGAAAGACACGGACACAGTTGGCCCCGATGTTTTATCTTTGGCATTGCTCAAATATGGTGCTGGCTCAGTCACAGAGATGTTTACGTCCCTTATTAACCAATCCATTTACACATGTTTGATTATGGACTCCTGGATACCGTTCACCATTGTTCCCACTCCTAAATGCTCTTCATCTAGCAATTTATCTAAACGCTTTCGTCCTATCGCCATCACCTCCTCTGGACTTAAACTTGCAGAGCGCCCTATTCCCCTCAAACGCTTACAATTTGGTATTATCGTTCCCAATGACTCTCTCCAGTTTGCGTACAAGCCAAATAGATGCACTTTAGATGCCGTCTCTACAATGATGCACTTTATTTGCAAATCATTCGATAGTTCTCAATGTCGGTTCATTGTGGTTTCCCTAACTACTCCTCGATTTTTGATTCCGTCCCACAATCTCTTCTCCGGCAGAAGTTAGAGTTATTCGGTTGCCCCACCAAGTTGTTGTCATGGTTAAAAAAGTATTTCACAGAAAGGACTCAAAGCACGAAAACAAATGGCAGTACTCGAAAACCGTTAGTGAGTAATTCTGGAGTCCTTCAGGGTGCTGTGCTCTCCCCTACCTATGTTCGATTTTCATCAGTGACTTACCCTCAATCGCACCAGCCCAGACCTTCAAGTATGTTGATCATGTGGTGTAATGTCAAGCCATCTGAAACCAATTGGACAGAGAATCATTTTCCGACAATTTGTTGCAAGTGCAATCAGTTTCGAACCAATCTAGTGTCCGAATGAATACATCTAAATGCTTTGAATGCATTTTTAGTCTTTCCCGATCCGAATACCCCCTGGATCCCTCAGTCATCAGTTCCTTACCCATCACCTTACCCACACACTATGAAATACCTAGGAGTTAGCATGGATACCATGGAATCTACGGTGACCCTCTCATATGCTTGCTTGTGTTAGTAGACTGCCTCGCTTATCTTTTCAAATACGACAAATTTGCGTCAGGCATGAAACTGTATGTTTCTTTCTAAAGAAAAGACCATATTGCACGATTTATGTCCAGGATGATTTCGCTGCTCCTTTGTTCATGGAAGCATTTTTCTTGTCATACTTTATTGTTCGTCCGTTATTTTCCTCGGTCTACTGAGAAAGGACTTCATTACTCCACGTAGCGGTTTGTGTAATTTGCATATCACTTCGTGTGACAATCTCGCTCGCATTATGGATCCTCACCGTGTCAGTGAGAATACGAGCCAAATAGGGAACCATTGAGTTGCGGTAAATGTTTCTGTTTCTGAAACAATAATTTCAGTGCATCACATTCGACCGGTACGGTATTGAGCAATTGGGTCGACAGTCTGGCCGGGACGGCGGCCGGAAATTGTAGCGCAGCCGTTCAAGGGGAGCGCTACTAATGCGGCATAGATATGCTGTTGGTCGGAACCGATTATTTCCACGGTCTGACTCCGTTTTCCGCAAACCTTTTCACCGGCTGTTTTGTACTGCATAAACTGCTCCAACCTTACAACGGGTCATAAGCCTGGGTTGGAGTCGATTTTAACTAACTCACTGCCATGTCAATGTTGACTTAGTATCAAGATATCGTAGATTGAACAAGGCATGTTATACCAATATGATCTTTACAATCTGAGAATGAAAGCGCTGTCTATGGTGTGTGTGACGCTTAGAATGGTTGTTGTTGTTCCTCCGTTTTGAAAGTCGAGTTTCGAGTTCCCGGCGTAACGCGACTGTGTTGCACAACTAGTGAAGTGGAAGTTTAGTTCCCATGCACATTTGATTCTACTTTTGCTTTGCCGGTTGAATGCCACCGAATTCAACTTAACCTATCTCTCCTCCCGTTGAGTACGGTGCACGTCATCCTGTCAGTGACACACACACGCCGACTGGAATAGCAAACTGTTACTCACGTTCACGCAAACCCCAATGGTATTTCTCGTAACATGTGGGCTTCTCAATTCACTTTCTGTGGAAGCACATGTTTCTGATAGACTGTTCATTGTGAAAATAGATGTTTGAACTAAATCACACCCACGATTCATAGACACTAAACATTTCAGTGCCCTCGCTCAGATCTTTTTACGATGATTCAACCCTCCAAGATAATATCAGATTAGGAGGTACACGTTACAGTGTCTGGACAGCAGACCACAGGTGTTGATAATATCGATCAATCAAGATCATACAGATCAAACAGAGGTCGTGTAACGTTTATCCAATTCTATTCGCTCTACTTGGTAAGCTAATCAAACACTAAAGTTGGCGATTGTTGACCGCCTTCTGATGAATGCATTGCATACCTGATAACGACACTGAATGAGAAAATCAGGACACATTGTCCAACTTTGATCGGAAACAACTAACGTCGAAGTTGTTGAAATCTATGTGAAACCGGGGCAGGGAACGTAAAGATACATAGCTTGAAGAACAATCTCTGAAACAATAATCTTTTCAGGGATAACATACCGGAAAGTCACGAAAACCGTCTCAGTTGGCCGAATCGTAACGCCAAAACGTGCATCTGGAGTGAGTTTGTGGAATCGGATGAGAGACGTGAGTGAGAAAGGAAATGAGACAATGGTCTGATGAGCCTTATGGGAAAACGGGAAGAAAGATGAGGGAATGGATGTGCGACTGAGGTCAAGCGTTTGGGGATGCGCGTGGGGAGGTGAATTAGTTAACTCAGATTGTTAACTACAACCAAATCCTCGACTTTGTGTCCCATGAACGAAATGTGAACATTTTAATATCCGACAATGGTAGTTTGGCTGTTAGGATCTGCCGCCATTAGTGTGTCTCAATCAATGTTGGAAGATAGAGTATGGAAAGTGGAACAATTGCTGCTGTCCCGAGGGAGAAGTAAACAGTGCAACAATGGTGGTCGAAACAAGGTCATCGAAGTTTCAGCCACACATAAGCTGGAATTCGTGGTTGGAGAACAGGAATAATGGTGAAATTTGGGACGAAGAAGCGACAGAATGATGGATATGGGTGCAGACACTGGCTTTAGTAAGAAAAGAAGAATAGAGGAAGTCGCAGGGAAACCAAAAATGAGTAGCATCTGACGGAGATTTGTGTCTCAGTCAAAAATATAAAGCTAATGGGACGGGGCGAGACGGAACGGGGCTGTGGGAAGCGTGGAGATTGGAGAACGTGGTGTGTACGAATGTTAGTCAGTTAGGGCTATGAGTTTGTTTGTGATTTATGTTGATTGTATTGTTCATTTGTATTCCGCAATCTGTAGTATGTGATTCTTTGATGAACATTCACCTACCACATATTGATCCATTGATTCATTGATGAATGCAATTACTTGATTAATCAATTTCAGAGGGCAAGACAAAGGGACAATTGCAGTTTAGTTTGTTATGTAATAACACCAGAGACATGTTCCGCTCGTCCCATGACACAAAGGGAACATTTCCGGTTTATACTAGCTACCTAGGTACCTTCTCTGAGCTAACCAATCAAAGTGCACCGGGAAAAAAACCAAGCAATTGATTAAATTATTCGAAATGCCTCAATGACCGTACTGTTGCTCATCTGATTAGATTGTGCTCGGCATTGCGAGCATTCACCCCTAGAGTAATAATAATATTAGTGGACGCCTTGGGGATTAGACACTTTATGTCCCACAAGAGACTATTTGTGTTTGGTATGTTAAATCGAATCAGAACAGATAGACTTAAACACTATAGCTTGTTCAGATAAAGTTCTCTGGATATCATTTCCAGCATCCTTTCACGGATCAAAAAGATTTCTGGATACCCAATATTTGCGCAAAGATTTATCAAACTGTCATTGAGGCATAGAAAATAAAATCCGATTGTCAAAACAAGCTTTTCCTCGCTAAAATCATCAAATGGTCATTTACGACAATACGTTCAGGTAGAGCATTTATTATTGTTTTATCCAGTACGAGATAGATCTTAGTGCAAGGCGATTTGCTGAGCGTCCGGATTTTGTTTGAGCCTCCCCTTGGTTACGACGTGCTTCCAGTTATCACGTTGGAATTAGTTTGTGGCTTGGTGACTGGCCGCGGGAATAATAATCTGTGGACAATACAGCGCGACTGCTCCATCGTTTTCCATCGTCTCGTCCCTCTCACTTGTGACAAGTAAATTCCTTCTGACCCTTTCTGTGATCTGATTGGATCATATTCCGCGATCTGCGGCGCTTAAAATCCATCACTCCAACACGTGACTATCTGATTACGGGCTTGTACGTTTTGTAATGCTCTTGCTGTTACGTCTGGTCCATCGGTGTGCTGATCGCACTCGTGCTGCACAGTCGAAGTTCATTGGGCCTGCCTGAAACTCACGGCTGTAAACAAGGTGTGGTTTCTCGCTCGAGTTAGCTGGGCAAGCACC
>UZAN01000384.1:0-10281 GCA_900618425.1 Echinostoma caproni | reverse complement strand
GCTTTATTCCTGGTTGTGAATTCTTCAAAGAAAGTCCACCTACTTTGGTCAAGGTAACTGGTCAGTATTGTATCCACAAACAAATTATGGAACTTCCTTTCATAAAAAATATTGTATTGTGATTTGTTTGGCCCACTGTCTGAACCCAGATGTTATATATATATATATAAAAGACGTCTAAAAGGATCGGTGAGTGCCTCTCGTAATGGGGCAAAAAAGCTCCCTCTGTTTGTTATCGTGGCTTATACGCCGACGGACTGCAATCCCGACACAAAAAACGAGTTCTACCATCAGCTGATCAACTTCCTCCACAGTAGACGACCCACTAGCCGGCGAATTGAACGCACAAGTAGGTAGGTTAGACGCTGACGAAACCTCATTTGGTGGCCAGGATATTCTCGGTATTAGGAGAAGTGACAACGTCGACCGTCTTCTTCATATCTGCGCTAAACATGGTCTCTTCCTTTTGAGCACCAATATTCCCCAACCATGGTGCAAATGTGCTACCTGGCGACCATCGTCTGATCAGCTCTGGAATCAAATAGATCAGATTGCCGTCAGCTGTCGATGGAGAAATTGCATAACGGACTGTCAATCCATCTGGAGCACATATCACAGCTCTGATCATGCACTCGTGTGCGCAAAATTCTCTCTGCGCTTTGGCGGAAAACAGCAACGTCACCTGACAAGACTCGATTTGATGAAACTGACCAAGCCAAACGTAGTTACCGCCTACCAAAACACGTCAGCTGCTGATCTAGACAGTCTGCCATCCTCGAACGTTGACAATGGACTCGCATCCGTAGCGCCATGCATAAGTCCGCCACCACAGCATGTGGCTTCAAACGCACAGTCAATCACTGGGTTTCGGCACGTTCTCTCCAACTCCTCGACACTCGTTGAAGCATCCCTCCAGGCAATGAATACAACACAGTTCGCAGGACTCTCCGTGCTGAACTGAAACGGTTCCTAAAAAAGGATCGAGAGACCTGGTGGGAACAACGCGCTTCCAAGATGGAACTAGCCTCTGCTTCCGGTAATGCTCACAAGCTTTTTCGACTAATCCGAGCCACTGATAGCAAAAAACCATGCGTCAGTGAAACCATATGCGAAATTAATGGCGAATGTATCCCCAATCTACAACGTCGGCTTGGGCGGAGCACTTTCATCAACAATTCAGTTGGCCATTGACACCATCACCTCCATCTCCCGATGTCTGTAGTGCCCCATGGTCTGTGGACATTTCATCGTCTACCGAGGAAGAAGTCTCCCGTGAGATCAGACTTCTGAAACGCCACAAATCGCCCGGTCCAGATGAACTCCCTCCCGCCCTCTTCAAAGACGGTGGTGCAAGCTTTGTTCGCGAACTAACTTTCTGATTCCAAACCATCTGGAATACTGAATCCATTCCATCCGAATGGAGTTTGGCGGACGTCGTACCTGTTTTTAAGAAGGGCTCCCGCCACGATTGCTCCAGTCACCGAGGGATCAGTCTCATCTCTGTTGCATCCAAGCTGTTAACGTCGCTGATCCTTCGCAGGCTCAGTTGGACAAGAGAGCGTCAAATTCGCGAAGAACAAGCTGAACTTCGTCCTGGCCGGAGCTGCGTTGATCACATATTTACGCTACGCCAGATCCTCGAGCAACGTCAAACGTTCAGTAGACCGACCATCATTGTTTCTGGACACACGTGCTGCGTTTGACTCAGTTGACACAGCAGCTCTTTGGACTTGTCTGTCTGGGACCGGTGTGCCTGAGAAGTATACAAACCTTCTAAAAGCCGTCTACTCAAACACATCAGGCCGCATCAAGGTCTATGATCGCATCTCCCCGTCATTTACGATCACAAGCGGAGTTCCTCTTTAATTTCGCAATAGACAAAATCCTAAGCAGCGCTTCCGGTGTGGAGCTCCTCCCGGGTGATCGACTCTGTGACTTGGAATATGCTGACGACATCGTTTTACTCTTCGACTCCTCCTAGGATACTCAAAACGTTCTGTGTAAGTTAGCATTGTCCGTCACGCAGTTTGGTATGACATTTTCTTCATCTAAATGTAAGGTGTTACTAAAAGACTGGTAAGAGGCTACACTTGCCCTCACGCGGATGAACGACCAGTTGGAAATTGTCGATCACTTCACTTATCTCGGGAATTGTTTTAGCTCAAGAGGACTAACGGAAGAAATATCAGCGCGTATCCGCAAGGCTCGAGTGGCCTTCGCTAACCTACGTCATTTGTGGCGCCGACGCGATCTGTCTCTTTTTGAAAGATCGCGTTTACAATGCAACAGTACGCTCTGTTCTACTCTACGGCTGTGAGAGTTGGCCCCTCCACGCAGAAGACGTACGGAGATTAAGTGTCTTTGACCACCGTTGCCTTCGTTGCATCGCTAGAATACGTTGGCAACAGCGAATCACCAACGACGAGGTTCGCCGAAGAATCTTCATTGCAGACAATCTCAGTCGTCCTCTGAGTGCCGTCACCCCGCTCCAGAGACTTCGATGGCTAGGACATGTGTTGCGGATGTATCGTATTATGTTTGCGCAAGCAGACACTAACTGAAAGCGGCGACACGGTGGACAGCGAATAACCTGGGCTCGAACAATGAAGATGCTAACCCCAAAAGTGGCAGTGGTAGGGCACTCTAGACTCCCAGGTTGGGGGGGGGGCAAGGACAGAGAAAATCTATGGCTTGATACACTTGCAGACATGGCTGGTAACCGGTGTCAATGGCGCAAATGTTGCGAGATTCTTATTCGTTGATTTAAATTTTAACCCTTTTCACACCTCTTTCTTCATACGCTGTGGCACATTTGCCAATTCTATGTAATTGAGTACGTGTTAAATATACATATAGGTTTGACTTTGGAGGCTTAGGTTGCTCGTTACCATCTCTGAACACCATATCTTCGTGACTATGGGATTCGCCCCGACTGCTGTTTATCACACATTGGTGTGTAATAAAAAAGGCGTGATCCGATCAACTGGACACCGGTCTCCAATGGATGGCGGTTTTCGCACACTGCACCGCTGCCTTGTGGGTCAGGCTTTGGCTAACTGAAGGCTCCGGTTGTGGATTCCTCAAGAAAATTCATCTGCCTTGGCCTGGGCAACCTGGCAGTAGTCAGCCCATATTCAAATCATGGAACGTCTTTTTTGTTTCATAAAGATAATTGTACCATGATTTGTTTGACATACAGCCTGGATTCAAACATGTGTGAACATAAAAATATATAAGCAATTATATAATGATAAAAAGACAGCAGAGAAAAGCATAACTTAAAGGCTCTTCTCTCATCTAAATTGACAATAGGAAAGATTGTGACCGGATTATCATGTAAATACGAGATTATCAAACTTTTTGAATATCATTTAAAGTGAAATGAGACAAATATTACTGAAACCACGTGAAAAAAGCGATGCTCACCTTAAACACCAAAGGTGTATCGCGGAAACGCAAATTTTCAGTCGGAATCATACCATCCAGAAAGATATTGATACCTTCGCGAACGGAGAACGGCATAGTTACCACACCGTAAGCTCCGGGGACACCGTACAGGCAGCAAATGAAATCGGACAGGTAGTCCAACACGGACAGGTCGTGTTCGACCACGATGACAAAATTTGTATCCTGTATGAAATGACGAGAATCGTTGAAGGACTGACAAATTCAAACCTACACTCAACAGTTCGCGAATCGCGACGGCAGTCTTCAGACGCTGTTTGACGTCCAAATAGGAACTGGGCTCGTCAAACATGTAAATATCAGCCTTTTGGACACAAACCATTGCGCAAGCAAATCGCTGCAATTCCCCTCCGGACAAATCACCAACCATTCGTTCGGTTACCACTTTCAGATCTATATCACCCGCGGAGAGTAGAACAATTTGAATACAACTTTACCGAGAACGTCCAAAATAAGATCTTGATTGCCACGATCATCTTTTCGATCCAACAGTGACTTTACTTGACCGGACACAATTTTCGGGATTTGATCCACGTATTGCGGTTTGATAACTGCTTTTAAATTATCTTCGAGGACTTTTGTGAAATAGTTTTGCAACTCGGATCCGCGAAAGTACGTCAGAATTTCAGTCCAATCTGGAGGGCTCTGAAAAAAAGCACAAAAGAGGCAACATTGTTCAGCCGAGAATGGCAAGAATAGTGCTCGAAACTAATGCAAATAAATACGGAAGAAAACATCCTTGGTTTGTGACATTCAATGTCCAAAACTTACTATCTTTCGCAAATGAAGTGATGGTTTACCCTAACTACATTGCTTGGTACAGAGAAGCCACAATTATCTGTAAGCTTTAAGCAGTACAATTCGTTAAGTGGGTTACATTATTGCTGACCGGTTCATAGCTTTCATTCTTCCAGTATTTCACACTGATTTGGGTTCAAACCGTGCCAAACAAGGCAAAATACGGACATGTTAGCGGAAATGAAAGCTGTGTCACGTGCTTATCAATACAATACTGTCAAGCAGCTTGGGATCCCTAGCACTAGTGTGCTTTTGGTTCTAAGGCTTCGAATTGCACTCTGCTACCACAAACGAACTTTGATTATATACAAATTGGCTGGAAACCGCGATTGTCTTTGTGAGATCCTATATAGTTCGCTCTAGATTGCTCGTTATCATGAGTGAGCAGTATGTTGTCTTGATTACCAGATCTACCCCTTGTGTTGTCATCTCAAACAACGGTACGATAAAAGACTGTCTACATCAAAGCTGATCAAAAGCGACCATGTGCGTCCAATCAGCCAATGGCTTATGATCACGAACTTGTCCAACTTCCTCCTCCACTGCTCAAACCGCTCTTTTACTTGGTACTATAATAGGTGTTGCCACTAGCAATTGCAGTCGTGATCGATCGAAAGTCTCATCGAAACCGTTTCAGTTTTACAATTCCAACGTGACGGTTGATTGATGCGTCACAAACAGCCGAAACAATCAATAAACGTGCGTAAAGTTAGTCTAATTTGATCGTTATTTCTTTTATAATAAATCAGAGAACTAAAAAAAACGCCTCCATAGGCCGCAGCATCGTCGGGTGTTTTTATATTACACACATTTTGTGCGATGAACAGCAGACGGAATGAACCCCATGGTCGCGTGGACCTGCTTTGTATTGATGGAAACCAGTTACGTAAGCCCCGCGGGACTTGGAGTGGCGAACCCCATAAGGCTCGCTTTGCCAGACGTAGTTTTAAACCGGAAGAAAGTAAAGCTGCTTACCACCGAAGTTGGGTGACGGTGGCGGGGTTCGAACTTCGGACTATAGGATCCAAAGCATGTCGGTGACAGCGGCTAAACCACTGTTGTATATGATAGATTGAACACCGGCTCCCAATAAATTGGATAGCCACAGGCTCCGACCGTGAATAAAATACCAGTTTCAAATCGTTTGAAACCTTTCAAAAGCATTCGACATATAATCTACTCCCCAATTCATCTTTGGTTATGCAAAAAAGAATCCATCGTTAATGGAATATCCTGACTATGGACCAGGCGAGGCAAACAATTATAAACTTTCTTCCATCATCAAATTAGTGTACTATGCCTTAATCTATAATTGTGAAAAATCCTACACCACATGCACCCTTCTGCTTCCTCACTCCTCTGATACACCGTTGTATTGGAGACTTTTGTCGATTATCTCAACACAAGTTTGGATGAAAATAACATAGCCTCTTGTGACGAATAACATACAAGTCTCCTCGAAACCTCCCTCACCAGTTGAATTGTTTATTCACCCTCGATGCTTTCAAAATAGACACATTTTAAGTGCATACCCCGGTGCGTACAAGACACCGGGCACATTTAGTTCATACGCTCGAGACCCCGATCATCAATGTGTGTTGTATTCTCAAGAGACTCGTTATTCCCTCGTAATTCGTAATTCTTTTAATGTCTGCATCCAATCACTTCGGGATATTTGTTTGGAAGACCTGAGGCTGCTGCCTCTAGTCCTGTGGTGTCAGCGTGACTCGCCATGAAAAAGCCGTGCTACTGAACTGACCTGTAGAATACAGAGAGAATTAGACGTCGCCCCGATTGGCCGGATTTGTTCCGCATCTCAGCGTACACGCACTCACTGACTGCAGCCCAGCTGCAGTTAAACGTTACCTCTACCACAAATTACAAGAGTTATTATCCGAGCCAGGCTGATATGAATTTATCAGGATATGAATGTGGGAGTAGGTGGGCTGTCTTCGAACTGAACGTATTTGTGAAACCTTTTTGCGATCGATTTCAGTGGTTCACCAGTGCCAAATTCAGATGCCCCAAATAGCCGGTACGCTAATTGGTGTCCGCTCTCTTCAAGTCCCAGATAGACAACATCACACGATTGCCAATTGTACAGCAGCACACCCCGCAATCAGATTATGCAGTAACTTATGCTAAGCTGTCTCTGTGTTTCGGTGGGCGTTACATACGCACGGTGGTGAAAATACCAGATGAAAGCGAAGAGATTTGTGAATTCGACGGTTCACCTACATGTTTGATGGAGCACTTTAAGGAACAATTTATCCTTGGTGCCAGCTTCTCAGTCATTCCGGCACACATTCCACAGTCGGTTTCGACAGACGCTTCCTCTGAGGAGCGTAACCGCAATCAAATTCAAGTCTTGGAGCTTCGTAAAGCATTGGGATATGATGACCTTCTCTCAGCTATTTCAATATTTTAGAATAAAGATTGTTAGATGACTGTAAATCACGTTTGCAATGTTCTGGCAAACTGAGAAAGCCCCGCTCTCATGTTGTTACATTTAAGAAGAGCTAGCGCAATGGCTTCATCAGCCGCGGGGACATTAACCTCATTCCGATAACGTCAAAGCGCCCGTCATTCTTCACAGGGTACACAATACAAACAAAGAACATGCTAGTTTTCGCACCAATCGTGGATGCATCGATCAAATCGTCGCTCTCTGACTGTTGCCAAAGCATCATCATACTTTCCATAATCCAATGGTAATTGTTCTTTGACAACCACGTTGTCAGTAGACTGCATTATGAAACTTTTTTCTGATCAATGAAATGCCCGAGAATTGCCGATCTTCGGAGAGTTGTGCCGTCACAATTCAGGTCGGGTTATGGTAACTGCAGTCATTACCATCTTTTTGCCGTTTCCAGTAAAGCGCGACGAAGCCGCCTTACTTCTTTTATACTTTACCATCGAAGATGCTTTAGAGAGTTGTCGGTTCTAGGAGACAATGGAGTTGAATTCGTTAGGAGAAACCCGTTTGATCCAGAATATTTCGATGACATCACCTTCTTGAGTGACAATACACAGGCGGTCTAATGGATATGGAAGCGATTGGCGATCGAAAGACCCAGATGTTACGCACCAAAGTTTTAAGTACTCATAAAATATGGACAAGATCCCGCGCCGTATTCGACCTTTGTGATGATCAGCTAGAAATGCTTACAAGCTTCATGTATGTCGAGAGCTTAATCACGGTTGGAGGTGATTTGAAGGGGGACCTAATCACATAACCGCAACAGCCAACATACGACACATGGGACCATCATGACGTTCAACTCTCCTTCAAGGGGATGTAAGCTGCCGCCACTCGTAGTGTTCTGCTTTACACTTGCAAGACCCGATCCCTCCGCATTAATGTCGCTAATCGATTGTTTTCTAGTTGACCATCGATGGCTCCACCGCATTCCTTGTGCCTGGTGGGAACATCGGGTAGACAATTACCAAAATCACCGTCATTTTAAATTAAAACGGAAATCGCTTCACTCTGCCTGCGATATTGCGGCCAATTTTTGCGTTTACGTCGATCGTCTTTTTCTTCGTACTCTACACCCATGCGCAGAACAAGACTGGAAGAACTTTCACGGAAGCGGTAGACAGCCTGTCACCGACTCAACACCACGTCTAACCCAGAGGCTATGTGGTTCATCACATCAAGTTATGGGAGCTTGGGTTGCCGGTTTGGATGAGAGCACAGCAGGCCCCTGTGGCTCCGAGGTTTACCTCGTCTGTTTACCACAAAAAAGGTGTAATAAAAACGAAATAGCTTCGGCACTTGCTTCGACTGGTGTTTTACGCCTTGCCAGTGGAGGTTCGAGGAACCCGTATTACAATTGGCTAGTGACACCAAGATATGGCTCAGAATAGAAAACAGTTAAGCTCAGGTTTTACGATTTGCCCGTTGAAATCCCCTGTCCCATAAAAAACAATGGATAAAGGTAGAGAAACTGAACGATGAAACAAGCGCTGTTCTTGACCCAGTTCATTGTAAACTAGTTCCCTTCGTTTCGCTGTTTGTACTCAGTGGTCCTTATTATTGATCTAATTTAAGTTGGCACAGTGTTTGTCCCTACGTTGCAGTATGATATATATATATATATAACTCTATTCAGCATCGTGTAATAAAAAGCAAAGTAATGCAGTCTGACTAGCACCAACATGAAAGTGGATGCTTAAGCTTTTTGTAAGACTGGAAAACCGTAACTGAAATTACATTATGAATAAGTCCATCAAATGGATTATTGAACCACGAATTATACAGAAAGATCAACAGCCTGGGTGAGATTGGAACGTAAACATGGACTCCATCCATACTTTGTACAGCACAGGCTCCGTCCGCAGAGCCGCGAGGCCATACCGGCAGCATGGATCTTTTCACATTCGATTAACTCCCATTGAATTAAAGACAAAATTCAACGAGTAGTCTTTTCTGGTAAATTGACCCTAGAATCTGCTGAATAAAGTCTAAGACTGTCGGTAGTTCAAATGTTGCTTGAGAGATAAACGAAGATAACAATTGTGATTGAATCTGTGGAAGATTGGTAATCTCTCCGGGCTTCGAACTCATATTTGGTAGATTCCCAGGAAAAATCAACACGGCAGGCAGCTAAAGTGCTAATCAGTGGATTGCATATGCCTCGGCATGTTGGTGGGATGGACCAAGTGATCTGGTTGGTCTCGGAAATTAGTTGGTAGAGCGTGGGTTGTTCAAAAGTCCATCCATGGGTCCCACCGCGGCCGCTGATCCTGACACAATTCAAACTATGACGGTTTAGTATTTGCTGAAACAATTCAAACCAAATGCTCAGTGCAAGAACGCTACCACTCAGAACTCTTGGTTGTGCCCTCCATGGTACTCGATCATGCTGAGTGAGTCAATCGAAAACTAGCCCGACTTGGCATAATACCTTTCCGGTGAATCATGGCCTGAATATCCTTAAATTTACTCTGGCAATCGCGTTTAGTACACCTATACGGGGCATGTGTAAGTCCCCGATAGTTGCTCTACTAGTATGCACCTTTGCTGTCGTCCGGTTCAATACCACGCCCAACCTAGTGAGACCTTAAGTGGTTCGTCACTCCAAGTTCACAAGGCTTAGGTTCCCGGTTTCCATAACTGAACAGTAGGTTCTCGTGACTATGGGTTCGCCCCGTCTGCTAGTCATTGCACTAAGACGTGTTATGAAAAAAGCTGAATATAATCAACATTCACCAGCAAAGCACTCTAGATTTAGAGCCTGAGGAGAGAAAACTCAAAAGGGCCGTAAAAACAAAAAGCAACGGAGGCCATCCAATCGCAGAACTTCTAAAAAGTGAAGCTTGTATGGACTTGACTTGGGAATTTTGAGCCAGGAATTTCATTGTCAATGTTTATTTTCAAGATAAGTATTAGCTAATGTTCAGAGGATCGTTTCCACTATTAAAACACTAGATGAACTTACGGAAAACCACGAAAAGCAAGTAAATTTTTAAACGAACACCGTCCTGGACATACTTTGAAACGGCCAAGGTTCGGTTTCAGTTTTCCGGCGAGAATCTTCAAAGCTGTAGATTTTCCGATACCATTAGTCCCAACAAGACCAAGCACTTCTCCCGGACGAGGCATAGGCAAACGATGAAGCTTGAAGGCATTGGGCCCGTAGCGATGAGTAACTTCTTTTTCGAGGTTACTGGGCAAATTAATGATCGCAATTGCTTCAAAAGGACATTTTTTGACACAAATACCGCACCCGATACACAGCTCTTCTGATATAAAGGCAATTTTGTCATTTGGCGTCACCTCAATGCACATGCGTCCTAAAGTTGACAATTACTTTTGACCACGTGGCCGTGATAGCATACCCATCCTGTTTACAGGACACGACTTCTTACACTCTTGCCGACACTTTTTTGGTTTACATTTGTCTGCACTGACGATAGCGATTCGCGTTAACTTTTCTTGAGTAGGAGGCTTATTCATTATCTGAAACGCGACACGCGTGAAACCCCGTGGCGCAATCTACAAAAGTGGCGCCC
>UZAN01000383.1:0-10282 GCA_900618425.1 Echinostoma caproni | reverse complement strand
GCCGTGTCACACAGAGTTTAGGCGGGTCTCAAAACTTTCCACCGACCTGGAAATGACTACTTCATTGGGCAGTCTTTTCTAGTCATTCACCACCCTTATGGCTGCCTTATGCGGGTGGATACCCTGACCTTAGCTAACTTAAGGCCATTTCCCTTAACGTTGGATTCTCGCTGGGAGGTAGTAGTGGACTCCCTTCTTCCCCAATGTCGTCCAAACCCTTCCGGAGTTTGAATATCTCAATCAGATCTTCCCTACCTTTTTCGCCAATGAAAAAGGTGGAGCCTCTCCAGCCTGTCCTCATATCTAAGGTTCCTTATTCCTGGGAACCACTTAGTGAAGTACCGCTGCGTCTTCTAGAGTACTTTTATATCCCCAACTAGATATGGGGTCCAGGCCTAGACACAGTACTCCAGATGGGGGCGCACAAAGGCCTTGTACAATGGTAATACAACCTCCGGCCTTCTGGAGCTCACTGCTCTCTTCAGTTGGTAGAGGGCTCCTAGTGTCTTTCTTGCCGCTTGTCGGCATTTTTCACTTGGTTTGAAGTCAGCCTGAACCCAAATACCAAGATCCTTGGCCTCCCTCACTACATCAAGTTCACCCCCAGTGCCTGGTGGGCCGAGATACCTCCCTGCTCCTCTTCCTGTTGATCGATGTGTCTTTGGCATTTGATGATATTTAGCAGTAAATCCCATAGCACGGATCATTCATAGATCTTGCTTAGATCCCTCTGGACGGTCTCAGAGTCAGGGTTGCTGCATATCTACCGTTCCACCTTTGAAGTCAGCCCAAACCGTCGAAGCTTCATAATCATCATCCTGTGGTTGACCGCGTCAAAGGCCTTTTGAAAGTCTAGGTAGGAGACTTCCACCTTGTCTCCCCGGTCAATCCTATGCGTTACCTCGTCAAGGAAATAAACAGGTTAGTGAGGCGAGAGCGTCTCCTCATAAAGCCGTGTTGGTGTGCGGTCAACATCTTGGTTGCTTCCAAATTGATTCGTTCCATGGTTTTCAACACCACCGAAGTTAAATTAACGGGTCGGTAATTTGGGCAGTCCTCCCTATTTCCCTCTTTGTAGATAAGGGCGACAGTTGACACCAACCAACCACTAGAGTGTGGTCCTTCCTATAGTGATGCATTGAACAGTCGTGCAAGCGGTTCCGCAAGCATGCTCGCCAGGGGTTTTAACATTGCTGGATGCAGCTGGTCTGGACCCGGGGCCTTAGATGCCACCAGTCTCTGTAGGTGCTCATCTACGTTCGTTGGTTCTATGTACACCTCTGTCACGGCGAGATGCGTGCAATCTCCAACGGACCTACCTGGGGCACCTTAATCCTTTCTATAGATGGCCTGATACAAGTAGCACAGGATTTTGGTCTTCTCATGGTGGGTTACTGCTGCCACACCATCATCATCTCTAACACATCCCATAGCCTCCTTGAGTGCAGTCCTTGAGTGCACGTAATTGAAGTAGGCTCTCGGGCTGGTTTTCGCATTTAGGGCCAACCTCTCCGCATACCTGGGCCGGCCATTGTTTTGCACCCTGGAAGCTGTTTTCCTCACCAGTTTATATCACAGGAAGTCTCCATGCGTTTCGGTGCGCCGACAAACGCCGCCAAGCTGCTTGTTTCCTCTGGCTAGCTTTTCTCACCCTGCTACTCTATCATAGAGGAGCATCCACGCATCTGACCTATTTGAGCGGTGCAACTTGGTCTGTGAGTACCAATAAGCTGTTCTTAATTTGACACTGCTGTCGCTCAACATATTGCTCTCCCTCTTTCACCATCCAGTTGCACCGATAACCCGATTCAACCAATTCAGCATGGGTGATGGACCAGTAGGACCTGCGGTATTTGTCTGGCGCACTTTGTCCCATTACACTCATCAATACTCGCAGTACGCCACGGTCACTTTTCCCGTTGGGTTCTTCCATTCCCGATCGGAGAACGTCGTTGGGTGCCCTAGTTACCACGAGATCCAATATTGATGGGACTTGACCATCACGCCACCCGGTTGCTCTATGTACATGCTGAGTCAGCGCCTTCCTGTGTAGCATCGCAGCTAGTTTATTCCCGAATGAGTTTTTGGGAACCATTTACATGACCCAGTCGACCTCCAGCGCATTGAAATCTCCTACAATCAGGAGTTTTTGACCCTTCCTTGTGACTTCATCTGGAAAGGCAAGTAGTTGGTCGTCCCCCAATGTTTCTGCACCAGGGCTGCGGTGTAACCCAACAAGGATCGTCACTTTCCCACCCTGTACATTCGAGGTAGCAAGCCTAAACCCCTCCCTCTGCTTACGATGGTCGGCTACCAAGAGTACAACTTAGCCTCCTACCCTGTCGCCCGGCCGGTCTATTCTACTGCTCATCGAATATTTCCTCGGTATTTGGTATCTGATGTCATCCCTCGAGCCTAGCCATGTTTCAGTTATCACGATGGCGTCTGCCCCAGATGTGCAAGCCTCCACTTGTGGCTATTTCTTTCTTACATTCGTGGCATTGGTATATACCACGAGTAGACCTTTTTCCCTCTCGTCTGGCCCTGTTTCCTGGGGGAGAAAACCGGTCGCTCGGGACTTATAACCGAGCGCTGCGTCCGTTTTTTAGGACACTCGCCTGTGTCCCTACCCTCACCTGGCTAGCACTCTGGCCCCGATGTATTGGCTCAACCCTAGTCGGCGTGCTAGTAGCCGCTGGCTTTCTTATCGACCTTCTCTATAGAGTTCCCTTGCCCTGCGAAGTCCCCATTCTGCGTGCTGTCGTTGCTAGGCTGCATACTGGGCTCCTCGACCTGGGTGCTGGTAGTTTCGCGGTGATTATCTTAGGAGTGCTGAAACCTGGTGACTGATGGCTTGTGGCCACTCCAATCATCTGCCTTGTCGATTTGTCGTCTGGGTTTATGATGATACCCCCAGCAGTTTTTTATCCCGGATCATCCCAGCAGCTGCCAGGTGTACGTCAACCAATTCGCACTTGAGTGACGCGTAGCCGAACCGATACGAATCCCGAACTGAAAACACAATTGATCCGCAATGTTCTACGGTACTGAATTAACGAAATCATTAAAACGTGTACAACAAAGCAAACCTCAAATGTGCGGCCGAAAGCACTCAAGCAAGCGAGCCAAATAAGATGTCCAGAGAGAGGCAAATCGTCGCTCCCGTTCTCAAACCACACAAAATTTAAATGTGCCGAGCATTGAATTAACAGATAAATAATGATGTATGGTGTTTGTGATCGAGAAATGTCAATATAGGAGTAACACACAGATAAAGTCATTTCACCATAAATCATTATGGGTTCGGAAGGATTTTCAAAGAATTCAGCATGAACTACACCAAGAAACCATCCCCATGCCTTGGTTTGGCAAATTCCACCAAGGTTGATCTTGGAATCCTTGTATTCACGGCATCTCCGCCTTGCCACCCACCAAGTCTCATCATGCGCTTGACCACTGCATGACCTGGTATTTTGGCCAACAGCAAGAGATTTACTTCGTGGTATCTCATTCCCTTCTCTCTATTCCGTACTTGTCTCATGAAGGGTTCCGGAATACCCTCAGTCACCACATTGCGGTGTCTCCCTAAGGCCAGATCACTACTCTTTGCCAGCCTTGCGAGTGTTTCGCTCACCCTAACTTGGTTGGCTTTCAGCACCCCTACTCGTTGAGTTAGGTTAACTAAGCTCACGTTACCTTCAAGCCTACCTATTTTGCGCGGTTCTTTTACCTGGCTGCGTAAAATAACAGTCTGGTCGCACTCTAAGCTGGTGGAGACATCAGTATTGTCTGTAGTGATCACTTTATCTTCCTTAATGATTCTTCCCCGTGTGTGCTCTAGATCCCTTGGTGGTGGCATTACCGCTCCCCCCCCCTCCTCTCAAAATATCCATGCCGTACATTTTGAGACAGCCTTACTGAGTGATCATTCTTAACCAGTTCGCGGATGCGCGACTTGCACTCTCGGCACATAAAACTGAGGGGTTTTCGTTACAGATATAGTAGTTATTCTTGTTTACTAACTGCTCCACATCGAAGATGGAACCACCTTAGACACGTGTCTCACTGTATTCCATCCGAGACAACGCCCTTCTTACACCGCTGACTGCCGCACGTTGCATCCATGCTAGCCGGTGAAACACAGTAATATACGTTAACTAATGTAGACAAAGAAAATAAAATAAAAAGATAAATAGCAGAAAGAATCACGGAAGCTAATAATTAATAATGATAAGTGGCTCAGGGTGTAACTGGTCGTACCAGCAACAGACTGCTCACTGATTCACGTGGGTGAATTCTTGTCACTATGCAGACCTCGGTAGGTTTGGTTTCTCACTCTTCTCAACCTTCAAAATTTTCCCGCTGGATATTTTCGCGTTTTTCTCCCGTTCTGTTGAGATCTTGCAGCCTCCAGTTCCCTTAATTGTGATAGTTTCCAAGCTGAGAATTTCCACGCAAAATTTGGAACTTTTCTAAACGACTGGCATGAAGCCACAGTAGTGGTCAAACACAAGTCTGAATCCCGGCAAAATGCTGAGAATTACAGACCAGTAAGTTTGACATCAGTAATATTTAAGTGTTTGGAGTGCCTAGTTAGAAGGCAAATATGTCACTACATGATCAATAGCAGGCTATTGATATCAGCTTAGCACGGATTTGTTGAAAAGAGATCTTGTCTGACAAATCTACTGGTATTTCTGGACGAGGTCACACGAATAATTGATGACGGCCTCCTCGTGGAGGTATGCTATCTGGACTTCCAGAAAGCATTCGACTCGGTCAGCCACCATCTCGTAAACCACAAGATGCAATTATTGGGAATGGGAGGGCAAGTCAGGAGCTGGATAACGGGCTTTCTTGCGCAGCGGACACATCCGAGGAGGTGACCACACGCAGTGTACCCCAAGGATCCGTACTTTGACCACTGCTGTTCCTGCTATACATTAAAGACCTAGCATCGGATCTTCACAATCCGTGTTTCCCGTTTGCAGGTGACGTCAAGATAACTGGATAGGATCTAGAAAGGTCCATAGAAGTAGTAAAAGGATGAGCCGAAAAAATGGGACCTACCACTAAAGCTCTCGAAATGTCAGATACTGATGACCAGAACTGACGAAGAGACAGTAAGGAGCCTGTCGATACAAGCGGTGCACGAGCCAAAGGATCTAGGCATAGTGGTCACGCGGGATTTCAAACCCAGCACCCAATGTGTGAAGGCCGCAAACAAAGCCAGGGGACAACCGTTTCATCCAAAAGCAACTATGACATGCAGAAAACTAGAGGTCTTTGTCCCTCTTTACAAAAGCATCGTCCGCTCGCATGTGAAATATTGTGTGCAGGCTTGGGCTCCGTTCTTTCGCAAGAACGTCAATACCTTAGAGAGGGTTCAACGTCTAGCTACGAGAAGCATAGCTGGGGAGAAGCTATGAACAGCGGCTCCGGGATTAAAACCTCTTCCCTCTCACACGGAGGCAGATTAGATGAGACCTCATCGAGATATTTATGATCGTCAGGGGACAGGGAGATTTACAGCAGCTGTTTGTCGAAGGGATGTCGACTGGCAGCGCGGTCTATACAGCTTATATTTGGGGCATTAAAATCACCGAGAATTAGCAGTCGGTATCCTCTTCGAGAAGCATTTCTTAGCGCTGGAAGAAGTTTTAAGTTTTTTGCACTGGTTGCGCATGGACTGCGGTGGATCCCTACCGTTAAAGCTGGCGCGTTCAGATAGAGTATGCATGCTGTTGTCTGGATACGCATCGTGTTCTCCGTGAATTAGGTTGGAGACTGGCGGATTTCTTTGCTGACGAGCATTAGACAACCCCCTCCGGGAGCTCCGCTTCTGTCCGCTCTGTACGGTTGGAATCCATTACTTCAGCCCCCAATTGGAGTACAATCCTGAAGCCACGTTTCGGTGAGGACATACAGGTCGGTGGCAGAGAGTAGGTCGGCGATCTCGTCCCTCTTGTTGAGGAGACTGCAGACTTTGACTAGCGCGCCTCGAATTCCCTGTGGCCTTTGGCGTCTGTTCGGGGTCGAGTTTATGGCTTCTGAGGAGTTCCCGCGTTTTTTGGTCGGGCTTAGCTGAGTTCGCAAGTTGAACCGGCTCTCGTGGTGTTAGGGTTGGCCTGGAGAGGCTGCGAGTTCGATCAGATCCGTTGTCTGGCCCACGGTTGTCTGTACGCAGGCGGTCGATTTTTACCTGTAATCGAACAGCGTTTGCTGTGACCTCTGGTGCGGGTGTCTTTGACAAGATGGAGGGAGAACCAATGGATATATTTTTCATTGCTGATGCGATCATTTCTGCTTTAGAGAGGACAAAATCCCGATCCTTGGAGGAATGGAATTCCACGAGCAGGGGCCTCACTGCTGTTTCGCAGTCATTGTCTGGGGGGGGGCGTCCATTTACCGGCTCTATGTGCTCGCCTCCACGATAGGTGAGGGTGGCATCCAGCATTCCTCAAGACACTGAATTAAGGATTTTCTGCTTTGAGTCTTTGTGAGGTTACACGAATGTAAGACTCTGGGGCTCTAATCAGGATGTTTCTTGTCCGGCCCGATGTGTGTTTGTATGCGGACTGAAGTATCTTTACTTCTGTTATTTGCTTCCATAATTTCGCAGCGAGCTTTTCCAATTGACTTTCTTGCTCCGAGATGCGAAAGAGAGCCATTGCTATGGGAGTTTGCTCCTCTGGGTCTCGTAAGCTTGGGCTTTTCCAACGAGTTGGATACTTCTGAGCCTTTCGCCTTGGAGAAAATGCTGTGGACGGTTCATTGGCGAGTTACTGAGCTTATCTTGTCTTGGCTTTTGGGTGTGTTGTACAGCGTTTCGCTGTTGACCTTTCCGCCCCGTCGTTGGGTCCATGATAGCCTTGTTTGTAAATTGCGGTCTAGACTGACTCTTGATTATGTTAGGGATCACCTATCCCAGCTTTGATAGACGTTTACGCCCTACCGTCACCCAGAGACTGTCGTGTAATGGGGTCGGGTAAGGAATTGATTCACTCAATGGGAACTTTTCTGTCCGCGATATTTTCAGGGAGACGGGTTATGCCGCAGTGTGGATCATCGTTTCCTGTTCCTGTCGCTGAGTTGTATCTTGCGTGATTTGTTTTATATGGTAGTTGTACTGCGCCTCCACATTGGTACGGTTGTTAGGGATAACTGTGTTTGAGCCACGAGGGCTGGCTATATTCCTCCATTCAATTGGTGATGACCCTTGTTTCAATTCTTTGCGATCGTGAGCTCTTTGGGGGCTCACGATGTGGATCTTTGCCGACGAATAACTGAGTGGTTCTTTCGAGAGCAGTGGTGAGGAATTTTGGGCGAAGAGTGTCGCCTGAATGACGTTGCTTGCTTGGCCGGGTGGCGACTTGAGCGTGGTGGAGCTTGCGCGAAACGATCTCATATAGATACCGCTAAACGAGGGGTTCTGGCTGTCTTTTGGTGCAGTTTCAGCGATCTCCTTGCAGCTTTCGCACACCCACAGGAGATCCTCTTGAGTACTATGAAGTTTATAGAGAGTTGGGAACAAGTTTTATGTGCCCACTGCTGGCAAATACTACATCCTATACCCGATGCGACGCGTCTCGTACGTGAAATTCTAAGGCATGGAAATGAAACACGTGGCATGTTAATACTAATAACAATACTCACAAAACTCAAAAACTAAAACGTTTGAGCGCATCCTTCGGGACAAGATATGCTCCTTTCTTTTCAACAAAGGCTTTTTCAGTGACACACAGCATGGATTCTTAAAGAGCAAATCCTGCCTCTCGAACCTCCTCGCCTTCCTGGACGTTATCACGGACAGACTGGATAGAAGCATCCAAGTCGAAGTATGCTACTTAGATTTCCAAAAGGCATTCGACTTCGTGAACCGCCGACTGTTGAGCTTCAAACTGAGAAAGGCAGGAATCTTCAAGACCATATGCGACTGAAAAGAAAACCCCCTCTTCGGTCGTTCATTTACCGTCAAAGTCGGAGAGGGTCACTCGGACACTGGCTCCCCTACCAGTGGAGTGCCCCAGGGTTGTATACTTGCGCCCCTACACTTTCTCACTTTCATGAATGATAAAACCGAAGGCTTTGAAAATCCCTGTTTCCTCTTTGATGACGTCGTTGAGTTAGTAGGTAACAGTAACCAACTAGACACCATCCAGCGGACATCCACAAAATATGTTAATGATCAGCCACATGGGATCTTCTGCTCTATGCGCTGAAGAGCCACATGCGTTCAGGTTTCGCAGCTCCTTCAATCTTCGTCACCAACCCTCTTGGGATTCCGGAGTCCTTACCGTCGACGAACAGTACGTAAGACCTAGAGGTTAGAGTAACATGCAAGTTCATCCCGTCTGCAGCATGTGACGCAGCAGCTGTACAGTCCCGTAAGGCATTATTCTGTCTTCAAACCGCCATAACGAACAGAAGCGTCCAAGTCTTCATCCCGTTACATGCTACCTTCGTCTCTCGACACCTTGAATACTGCGCTCAAGTGGAGGCCCCGTTTCACTGTGAGGATATCCGGAGGCTGGAGCAAGTCCAAAGGCTCGCTACCAGGATGGTGTGGGGAATTAAGCAGATGAGCTACAGAGCGAGGCTCCTAGCACTAAACCTCTTCTCCCTCGAAAGGCGCAGACTACGAGGAGATGTGATTGAGATATTCAAAATATCTACAGTTCTCCAATTGGGCACATATTCTGATTGAGAGAAGATAGAGGTCTCCGGGGGCATCTATGCACTCTGGCGCGTACAAGGAACTGACTGCAAATCAGGCATCACTTCTTCTCAAATAGAGTAGTTCCAGCGTAGAATTGGCTCCCGGCAACAGTGATGTCATGTCAATCCGTACAGACCTTAAAACGAGAGTAAGACAGCGTGAAGTTCCCTTTTCCCTGACTTATGCTAACGATAACTCACCTTGACCCACAAAAAAGAGAGGCTGCGCCATTTCTTTTTCCTTTCTCCAATTACAGATAACTCCAAAACGGTCAAACCGGTAACAATACGAACTCGCAGGCGAGTCAGTGCCGGGACAGAATAAGCCAATACCAGAACATCTCACAGGTGAAGGCCTCCTTACGTCCTGCAATTTGAATTTTGAATTTCAAATTTCAAATTCAAATCACAGGACGCAGAGAGGCCTTCGCCTGTTGGGTGTCGTAGTAAAGGCAGGTTCCGTCTGTGGACCGACTCGCCTGCGAGTGTAAAGCTTCTTCAGACTCTCCACGAGGGAGTAATATCTGGAAGGTATAAGGGAAAGGGAGACGGCGCAGTATCTGTTAAATGCGTTCCATCAGTGAACTAAGGGAACCCTGATTCCTAGGGCAGTTCTGGGAATAAGATACCACTCCTTGTCCAGCTCTAGTTTGAAATCCTTCATTGTAGGACATTCAACTATTCGAGCTGGTAGTTTGTTCCATGCAGGACTACTCTATTTGCAAAGAAGTGATGTCTAATTTCTAGCCTGCACCTGGTTCTCTCTAGTGTGTAACAGTGCCATCGGAGGATGTCGTTGGCCCTCAGGGTGAACAGGTGTCCAATGGGGGACTGCTCCATGTTCCTGGTAGCTTTGTACACGTCAATGAGGTCCCCCTCATCCATCAGCGTTCTAGAGAGAACGGGTTCAGGGACTTCAGTCTTTCCGAGTAGTTGAGTCCTTTTAGACCCCAGACCATCCGGGTTGCTAGCCGCTGAACGTCTTCTAGAACTTTGATGTCCTTTTGAAGATACGGTGCCCAAGCCTGAACACAGTACGCGAGATGGGGCCTTACGATGGCTGTGTACAGGAACATGAATACACTAGGACAACGGTTGGTGATTGCCGTTCGGAGTCTAAACAGAGCTCGCCTGGCTTTTAAGGCTGCTGCTACAGTGGTAGAGGACGGGGAAAAGATGTTGGAGACTCTTATCTCGAGGTCCATTGCCTCTGATTTGTAAGCTAGGGTTGCATATGCTCCAGCCGTAGTGACGAGGGACGGGATGCGTTATTTTGACTAGCAGATGACTCTTCAATGCGTTGAGTGGGAGGTCCCACTTTTGCGACCACTCGCAAATCTTTGAGATATCACTCTGCAAGGAGTATCTGTCGTCCGGTTTTTCAAATAATTTGATATCATCCGCGTACAAAAGCAGGGGTTCTCCAAACCTGATGTTATGTCGTTAACATAGACTAGAACGAGAAGGGGAGCTAGGATACCTCCTTGTGGGACCCCGCTCGTGGGGGAACCCACCTCCAACAGACATCCCCGCATACGAACCCTGTAGGTCCTCCCGGACAAGA
>UZAN01000382.1:0-10283 GCA_900618425.1 Echinostoma caproni | reverse complement strand
CGACACGCAGCAAATATCGATTCCCAAGGAGTCCATTGTACGAGCCAGACAAGCTTGTTGACCTAGCTGCATCAAAGTCCTCACGTTGAAGGCCCCCAGATTCAGTGATTGACTAGGCTTCAGAATCTGCAATCCATTTGATGGTACATTACTTACAGTGCTATTTGGCAATGTCCTTAGGCGAGCGACATCCAAGTTGCTTGAGGGACTATTACAGATCAGTAGAAGGGGTAAAGGGAGAGGGTTGGATACGGAAGACAAAAAGTTAAACATAGGTTTGGATATCTGAGCAGTAGCCCACTTATGACTACCCAACCCGCTCGATGCAGTGGACAGCGCGGTCCTGATTATCCTGCGCGACGACCGATGCAGTATGAAATTATTTTTATTTTGTGTATGCACTGGAGTTTGGTGGACGGGTACTGCTAGGGTGTCCAGCCACTAAGCAGGAGAACGATTAGGGTTCCCGTCCAAAGCCTTTAGTTCTAACAAGAACCTAACCGCAAGGCAGCGGGTGAGGCGAAGTGGAGGCCCATATACTTGGATCGATTACTCCACCGCTTTTTATCGGCTGAAACGCCAAATTACAGGCGGACCCCCAACCTGGAGGACCAGGAGACTGAACTTCTTCTGACCTCTACCTATTGACCTTCCAGGCATGATGAGATCTCCTGGCTTTTTAAGCCATCCTGTGTAGCTCGTTGGGTCACAGAGGTGCACAAACCATCACACCACGTCAAGATGTAGTCTCGTAGTAATGGATGTCAGCAACGAACCACAATCATCAGAATTCCGGTTGGAATTCGTTGCAAAATTTCTAGGAAAGAAATTATTTACCAATACTTCTAGTCTTGGTAAATATTTTTTGTTCCCTAACATTTCGGCGTGGTAACCTGTTCAGACACCGGACACTGTTCTTCAGTCTTGAATACGAGTTGGGAATCATGTCGATTATCACAAAAGAGTTGTGGATGATTGCTGTTTGAGCATTCTTTTACTGCAAGCTTATAGAGCCAAGGAAAATTTGAGCAATCCTAATTTTTACGACGCCTCCGAAATCTCGCTCCCCATCGTCGCAAAAATTCCGGATAGAAGTTAATAGACAGACCAGAAATAACTGGAAAACTGTTTAACGTAATTTAAAATCTGGAATTAAGTTTGATAAATATCAGTTCAACTGAACGCTACATCTTTGTAATTGCGAAATCCCCTCATGCTTTTTACTTTGAGTTTTGCTATAAAAGGCTGTCGTGAATCGCATCTGTATCCGATTGGCATTGTCGATTTCAGCATTTGAGTATTCACTCAGTAGAGGCGAATAGAAAATGGAGAATTTCAGTGGACTGTTACAAAAAAATTGAGATGCACTAGTTGAAATCAGTCGCTTCAGGCGTCCCTCAAACCACACTACTTTTAAATGTCATCAGACATTCGCAAGCTAAAGTGTGTAACTATCTAGTCTATAAACAAAGGTTTCATGTGGCCTGTTCGGTTTATACCATTGTGACTGATTACAGTAATCATTGACATGCATCCTACTTTTAATTGCTTTACACCAAATTGGGACCGGTTCTTGAATAAAGCACTAACAATACATATGCAGCTGATCGGTAGATAGTTTTTATTAGGAAGGGGTAACTGAATACAAGTTACATCTTTTTGTTGATGTCGTCGCACTTTCACAACAACCGCTATCTGCGGTCTGTGCCCAGAGCCCGATAACCACGTTACTTCATTTTCTCTCTCGATTCCATGTTTAAAAGTAAATTAACAAAACAACCAGTTGTGTCCGACTTGCCTGGTAGTGGGGGCCGGTAAACTTGAGTAGTGAGAGCTAGGTGGTGGTGGTGGCACATTGGTTAATCGCTGTCACCGGCGTGCTTTGGTCCGAGGTTCGAGTCCCGCCACCGCCATTTAACTTTGGTGGTGGTAGGCCGCTTTGCTGTCACCTGGTTCTATACCACGCCTGACTTAGCAGGGCCTGATATGGTTCCGAGACTTAGGTTACTGGTTTCCATGACGGAGCAGCAGGTCTTCGTGACTATGGGGTTCGCCCCAACTGCTGTTCACCGCACAAAATGTGTGTAATAAAAAAGGTATAATAAGTTCGGGATTTGCACGGGCTTATTTTATTTATTTTAACGCAGCCCTATTCCATACATTTGATTTATGAAAAACCGTCAAGACTTCAGACAAATTTAGACCTGGCTGACTGGGAATAGGCAGGAAGAAAATATTGGCGTTCAAACAAATAAAAAATAGCTAATTTCTCGAAATAGGTTATCCCTTGTTTTGAAAACGATAGGGTGTTTCGAAAATCTATTGGGAAATCGAATGCATGTTGATAAAAGTTCGTTGAAAATAAAATGAAAGCTTTCAAATACAGACAAATATAAGCTAAGGAATCCCATCGTTCTTCGCAAACTTTTGGTCTAATATACCATTGGTTATTCGTGTAGTGAATTGAATGTAGCATCATGCATACATGAATGGTGGTATATGCCGCCATGGTCGCAGGACAGATCGAAAACCTTTGTATGCTTCCATTTCTATCGCAGTATTGATCACGTTAGACTCCCTGGCTAGGGAGCCCGAGATCATGTTCACCGATGGCTAGAGACGCATCATAATCATCATTGTACAGCATAATACAGGGAAGCGAACTTCACTGATCATTGTCAAACACATATTGCATACAAGGGAAGTGAGAATGTTTATGGAGGATAGGAATTGGACTTGCTTTTAGGGAAAGAAAGCGAACTTCTGGTCAACACACAGAGTACACAGTACACTGTGCATTCATACTATTTCATGCATTCTGGGCTGATAAGAAGTGGCAGCAAGATCGCCATTGCTGTCGGTTCGCAGCCATAATCTTCAGTGTTTCCAATCATGCGATTACGGTGTGTTTTGGACCCCTACCCGGAAGACAAGACACACCTACCCTATCTAATTGCTCTGTGTTTCTGCATGCCTCGTCAGCACTTCGTCTGCTGGCTCCCAGTTAACTTTCACCGCAGCCACTGCGAATGAGACGACTGTCGGACATACGCAAAACGTGTCCTAACCAACGGAGCCTATTGAGTTCAATTCGATGCGATAGGGAGTTCGTGTTCGATGCATTCCCAAGCACTCGACGACTTACTTCTAGGTTGCTAACTCGCTGATACCATCTCATTTGGGCCAGACTACGTAAGCACCGATTGTCGAAAACCCCTGGACGACGGGTGTCTTCTACACGCAAATTCAAGGCCTGACAACCGTAAAGCAGAACTGTTCGTACTGTAACACAGTGTACGTGACTTTTCAACTTCAGTGAAACGTCACGTTGCCGCCACCGGTGTTTCTGTCCTGCGTACGCTGCTCGAGCCTTGGAAATACGGGTGGTTATCTCTTTTGATGCGGTGCCGTCATTGGTCACGCAGCTACCTAATTCCTGACCGTCTAGTTCCAAGACAGAACTCGGTGACACCCAGTCTTGTAGCATCAGTTTGAACTTTGACGGTGCAAAGCACCTCCCGAACAGAGCTTCAAAACTTGCTGATCTATCAAATGCTCTTTGTGCATCCTCCATAGATTCGAACAAATAAGCGATGTCATCAGCGTACTCCAAATCACAGCTTTTTTCCTGCTGCCCGTTCAATGCCTACATTTTGGAGATCGCTTAGTGCCTTCTCCAGTATTTAGTCTATGATGAAATTGAACAGGAACCGCGAAACAGGGCACCCTTGACAAACACCGCTGCTTGTTACGAACGACCTACTCAGCTCGCCGTAGACCTTTACGCTACGAGTATGCGAATAGAGTGAACTCAGCATGTTCACTTACTCTTGGGGCATTCCTTTGCGAAGGAGCGAACCCATGAGGGATTCACGATTAACTGAGTCGAAGGCTTCTCTTAGGTTAAGGGACACAACAACCGTTGGTCGACGGTGCGTATGGCGTAGCTCAAGGACTTGACGCAGTGTGAAGGTTTGATGGATATTACCGCGACCTGTTCGAAATTCTGTTTGTTGTTCGCGGATGTTTGTCTCCCTAACCGGTGTCAGACGTCGAAGTATGATGGAGGCTAGTAACTTGGTGACGATTGGGATCAAGTTTATTTCACGGTGATTTGTGCACTCATTGCGAGGTCAATTCCTGAAAATTTGAACAATGAGCGTTACAATCACCTGCGAAAACAACTGTATGGGAGCTTCGGCTCAATCGAATGAGTTCGGTGAGTTTATCATAAAACATAACGATATGATCGGTTGTCACAAACAGTTGCGCTCATGCATCTACTCATTCTTGTAGCGGTCTATATGAATTCTCTATCTTCCGCTTGAATTTACTCCCAACACAAATTTTCATTCTGCTCTTTTATTCAAATGGGCGGCCAAAAGACGGCAACCAAAACCGGCGCAGGGAAGTGCATCGTTAATGGTTGTAAAAACTGGAAATTGAAATGTCGATCACTTATATAACTCTGGTGGGTTCCTTTTGTAACTTATTCGACAGACCTTGATAGTTGATTCAAGATGAAGGATACACTTAGTCATAAGTACTACGAAAATTGGATTATGTTCATTGATGTTCACAGTAACTGATTGAATAACCTGATTTTTTTCGTTAATGTTGCAGGTTGCGCGGGGAAATGAATCTTCTTGGAGCCACTTCGGCCAGCCGTGCTACAGGATTTTGCATACGATATCTTCGTGTTGTTTTGTATTCGGTTTGGTTGCAGTTCCTCTGGTTGCGGCTCTTTGTGTCTGGCAGACACTCCTTATTAGCAGAGGAGAAACTAGCATCGAACATCATACAAACAGTCGTTTTTCTATGAGCTTCAGGCAACGTGGTCTAATTTACCGCAATCCTTTTGATCACGGAGTTTGGTTGAATTGGATTCGTTTTCTGAACCTATGTTCATCTACGGAAGTTGATTGTCCTTTAAAAAAGCCCAACTTGGGCTGTTCGCGTTTTTATTGTGCATTACTCTGGCGTGTATTTTCTCGTATCTTACTACCGTTTGCCCCAGGTGACTTCGAGGATGGACTTACTTATGAGCTGAACATTCCTACCGCTCAGGCGGTCTTTGAATCCTTGTCTAATCTGGATCTAGAATGATGCTTCTGTTCCTCTTTATTTTTGTATACTGCTCTGATTACAATACTTACTTTCTGCTCATCAAACTGTTGTTCTAATTTTCAATATCATCGTTAAGACTGCTTTAGGCGCTAAAGTTTACACACTTGAATCCTACCTTGATGTAGGATTAATGAATTCATTTCCTCTTCTACTTGTCGTAGTACATTTGTAAATATTACGATGGAAGGTTATTCTTTTCTCACTGCAAGTTACTTGATCGGAAGAAGACTGGGCCAGTATTTAAGTCCAGTTTGAAATAAACAAAGCCCTTTGCAGGGTAAGCCTCGCATCTGTCTAGTAATGTAGTAAATCATTATCACGTTCGTAGTAAATAATTAACTAACTGAAACAAATGCACTAGATGATTTTTGTTCCACTCAAAAAGCTGTGACACATTCCATCAGAAATAAAGATGGGCCCGAGCGTTCCATATTCAATGTACATTCATATATATATTCACATGGTGAACTTAGTCGTATGCAGAGCAAATGAAACATGAACTGAAAAGCTTGGAAGCACTGGAAAGCTGTTTGAATCTGATTGGGTCTTACCTGGGACGTTAAAGGCAGAAAGCAAGCACGCTACCCACTCCACCACTAGGCAGCTGATCAGACCGCTTTTCTTTTTAGTGATATGCGATATAGCACAATCAGTCTTTGCCAGCTTATTGCAGGTATCTCACATTGTTTTTGATTGCCGGTTCGATGAAATATAAGCACAAAGAGAGTGATCCGAATAGTTTGTTTGACTCCAAAATTAGTCCCCTATTCAATTGGAAGTTATAGATTCACTCGTGTACTTGTTTAGGCACGTTGATATTGCCAGTAAGTAGTCCGTTCTTGCGTGAATTTATAGACCTATGGTAGTCCAAGAACTTGACCGGAGAACAAACTCCGAAAGCTGTAAGCCGATCGTTTTGAGTACCCTCAGAGCCCAAAATCTGGTTGTTTTTTGATGACTCTGCAGAACTCTGTGAATGGCGTTTCTAGCGCAACCCGTTGTCACAACTTCAAATGATGACTGGCGCGTTTCTCCAATTCTGAGCCAGTGACTGGTGAGTGTTGCTATTTCTAAATATTTCCTCGTATTTTCTACCGCTGTAGGTGCACTGGTACGCTTGTTTCCATCGAAGAGACTAAGAAGGGAGATTTGTCCATTCTCTTGGGCAATATCGGGCAGTTAAAAAATTATCTCAGCTCTGCAATGTTGAATATGGCTCTAACACATGTGGCCGAAACCTTTGAAATTCTTTCAGCTGCAATATTCTCTGTTCTAGTAAACCTCAGGAATCCAATTTTATTTTATACTTATTGTTCTCCGAACTCATTCCGTCAAATACAATAAATTTATGGACTCAGTTGTTCGTCTCTCGAGATAATCTCACAGAGTATCGCTAATTCCCCATCGAGGGTCTCATCCGAGTAATTCCACGCTGTCATGGACAACAAGCATCATATCAGGGTTTTGTAACTGATCCAAACATGCTTTTTACTGTTATGTTACAATAATTATGTATCTACCTATCGATAAAGCCATGCACTTACGGTGGTAGTTCGCTATCCAACAGCGAGAGTTTTCACTTCACCTGAGAAATTTCTTATATGATGTCCGATTTTGAAATATATTTTTATTTGATGCGGAATTCTTTGTTGTTCCTCGATACAGAAATAATCCCGTACCTATCGGTAAGTGTCTAAAATTAAAGGGCCGTTTATGGTTCTGCCTCATCTCTACTGCCCTTCAATCCATTATTTGAGAGATAACACTTTCTACTTACCCGTAGTAAACGTCAGCAGACAAAAAATATGCTCTGCGCATACTTAGGAATAAATACTTGACCGTTTCCATTGGTGTGCCTATCGCTCAGCTGCTAGTTCGATAAACGAAGTTCACTGTGTCAATCAACAGAAAATTAGCAAACAACCCAGTAACATTAGTGGAAACTTATTTTCTCTAATATCCGCTTCTCAAATGGCTCCGGTGGTCTGAAGACAATCATTCACAAGGTATCGTTTCTATTTCTTCTATGCAGATAGGAGGAGTTCCATCTGTCGCGCGATGAGCAGAACGTGCCCCTCTAGGTCCGGGAGTGTTAAGTCAAAGGGAGATAGGAAGTACCCAAGCAGCTAGCCTTATGAGACTGAGCTGTCTGGCCTCTACCTACTAACTTCGGAGACATGATTGGATCTGCTGCGGTGAGAAGCCATCTTGAGTAGCTTTCCCATCATTTGTTTCGTCTAAATCAATGGTTTCTTTAACCGTTGAGTTAGAAAGGGATTCATTATTGACATCAAGGAATACATAAAACGCACAGTTTAAACAGAACTCATACAAACCACTGGGGGTTTCTCGATGTACAAAGTTGTTCCCAATTACTAGTATCAATAGGAAACAGAACACAACCAGAGTTCAAATATTCACCACCAAGAATGCCTATCGGAGTCATCAGTTCTACATTCCAGGAGACTGCGGATGAATTGTTTCACGATTCACTACAACTGACGATGACGCTTGTGTAAATTTACGTTGTTGCTTTCTTTCACATTCTTTTGAATCAATTGAATGATTACTTGCATTTAATTTTCTTCGGTCACCGGGAGTGTAAAAGGTCTTACCAAGACATTTTCTGCACGAACTCGAGGCTTTAGAAGCGCTCTGTAATCGTTTGTTATTCTTAGTCGAACCTAAAACATTTTCAGATTCTGGAAAGCAACCAATAAGGAACAAAGTGAATAACACACTTTTTCGACACTTCACTTTTTTTACTACGTTCCTGATAGCTTGCTTGATTTTCGAGTTCGTCCACGGTGACAGTTTCCCGCAAACTGCGTCCCGAAGAAGAAAGTGTAAATCTTGACTTTCAAAGTCAGAATAGTGTGTATTTTTCATATGACTTCTTCCAACAGTTTCCCCGTCTTCTTTGAGCTTCTTAACTAAACAACGATCAAAACAGTTTCGTACATTGTGATAATTATGATAGTTCATTGCGAGTCTTGGCTGAGGTTAGAATCATCGACGTACAGCTGTACGGGGTTTAAGTCACAGGCTGTAAGAGAGGATGAATACAAGTAGCATAAACCAGGAGCCCCAGGGCTCACCGTCAAACTGGATGGTAAATTGCCAAGCGCGTCACAAAAGGTGAATTTGTGACAGCGGAGTTAATAGGCACTGAATTCATAGTCAACGGTTTCACTAGTCCGTTTTTGGAATCACAATGTTAATGACTGTGGGTGAGAAGAAAAGTATAATGGAAACAGTTGCTCTGGCGCAACATTAATAGCCTTACACTTACTTAAATTTCTCACTTCGTTCTTATCCGGTCTTTTGAACACTAGTTGGTTACTTCATATAGTCGAGCTTCGGCGACCCTGGAGTTTGCACACTTTGCGGTGTTGAAATGAAATGCGAATTGTTCGGTTGCACGTAGCAAAATTTACCTTTATTTACCTGGGCAGATTCACTGGGACCCTGTACATGACCTCGAATAACTTTTCGGCGTCTACCAAAGGTCCTATCTTCAAGTCAGGTATTTGCTTTATGCACCCCGGAAACAGTTGCCTGGATGCACCATAATTGAACTCCAAATGAATATTCCTAGTCATTTTGTCAATCAGACCGGATGATGCTCTTGAATCGAACCGGTTCAACTGTCCTTACAGGGACAGGTGAAATGATAGACGATAGAGCAATGTTTGACAATGGTATTCACATTTAAAAGGGACGTGCACAGTGATTGCCAACGACAGGGTATAAAGCTGTTTTCGTCCGTCATTCTTCGCATATTGTACAATGCACACAGCGAGGGGGTACGTCTGCATCAAGCTGGGCTCTTCTGAAGTCGTGGGTGCATCGATCGAATTTTAGACAGTTGTTGTAATGTCTTGCTTTTCAGAGACCAAAAATCACTGTGTTATTAGAAATTCGCGTGCCATTCGATTACATACACAAGGTACACTGTGGAACAGGTTGATGAACGTTATTAAGAGTACCTGGTAAGTATGTTTTATCCTTGAAGACTTCTATTACCAAACCTAATGTCGAATTAGGACCTAAGGACAGCTTTCACCGATTTACCCATTCTTTTTCAACCTTGCCATAGATGATGTGCTACAGAATGCTTTGTTTGGTCCAGCAATCGGTGGAGTTAAACTCCTCCAACGTAAGTGCTCTTGACCTTGAATAAACCGATGACATCTCTCTGCTGAGTAGCGGTATTTAGATTGTCCAACCTGATTGAGAATCATTTGGCGGTCCAGGTTTCCAAGTATGGGATGCGCCGTCTATCATCCGAATGCCAATTAATTGTACAAAGCTGGCAGAAAAGTGCATCTTCAATCGCATTCTGTGATGACCAGCCCCAAGATATTTGAGAGCTTTCATTTCCTCGGAAGTTTCATTGAGGCTGGTGATTGCCTCGGATGGCATTTGCCAACTTGGCGCTGTCGCGACATCCGGCTGTTTGGGAAGGGTCGAGTATATGCTGCATCAGTTCGGCTGTTTTATGGTGCAGCGACTTGGCCACTACAGGAACAGGATAGAAATAGATTGTCGGTGTTCGAATACCGCTTTCTACCTCACATTGCACGAGTCTGTTGGAGTAACCGGTCGAGCGATGCTGAAGTTAGACGCTGAGTCTTAGGTAATCGTGGTCTTCCACTAGATCAAGTAGGTGATCTCCATAGATTAAGTTGGTTGGGGCATGTTTTACGCACGTTACGAGATAGATTACCACGGCGAGCGATGTTTACCGAGGCAGGTTGCGGTTGGAAAAAGCTCATGGGTGGTCAAACGAAGACCTGGCATGAGGGTATGAAAACCCTAACCAGGAGACTGAGTTGCATAAGTCCCGTTGGGCTGGGGACTCGGAGATCGTGGTCACCGTTGATCAGAGACACAGCGATATGAATGGGTACCGTAAACATTGGCGCTCATGCATCTACTAATTATTCTTGTAACTTCATTCTATGTAAATGTGCTGTCTTCCGCTTGAATCTGCTGTCGACATTCTAATCATCATTCTGCGGTTTTATCCAAATGGGCAATCAAAACCGGCGAACGAAAGTGCACGGTTAATGGTTGTAAGAACTGAACTGAACTCATCACTCCTTGTGATCTCCAGTGGAGTTCAACAAGACTGCTCTATATCCCCATTCCTT
>UZAN01000381.1:0-10290 GCA_900618425.1 Echinostoma caproni | reverse complement strand
TTTACTATGACTAAACGGTAAGCCGATCAAATCCGTCGAAAGCTTTAAATACTTGGGCTCAACCATACTAACCAACGGTCAAACTAAAGACGAGATGCACGTGCGAGTCGATGGTGTAAGAAAGGCCTTTTTTGGCGTAGGAACGAAATCAGCCTCAAGACGAAAATCCGCGCTCTCTCCGAAGCAGTCTATCCCTTCTTGCTATACGGCTGTGAAATCTGGTCACTCAGAGTCGAAGGCTGTCGCCGATTAGAAGTCTTCGATCATTGGTGCTCAAGAATTATTCTGGGAGTACGATGGAGAGATCAGCACTCAAATAAAGCGGCGGTGATTACAATGGTTTGGTCACATACTTGTTAAGTCTGATAACGACTTTACCAAAACTGCCTTGGCACCGCCTCCCTGCCCGAACTAGCACTGTCTACACGCTGGGCAGCTGAAAGCCCGGCTTGACACGGTACGAAAAGAATACTGAAAACCTTGGTTTCCGCTCTGTCTACGGTATTAACCAATACTGGTCAAGCTGGATCACAACGTGGGCTGATCTTGCCGCAGATCGCCGAGCGAGGACAGCAATTTGTGACCCGGGGCTGCTCGCGGTAAAGGCAGTTTGTTCTCTCACACTGTTCTCTCAGTTAGGTATAATTATTCCACGTTTCCGTAGATGAGAGCATCTTCTGTACTCCGGCCAGGAAAAGTGCTCTTGCTCTATACATTTCTCTGTTTGTTCGGCTGCGAATGGGTGGCTTTCGAGGTTTAGATTTGGCACAAGTTTTGAAACTTGTCGTAACCGTTAAGATTTCCGTGGGATTTGGGACTCAAACAGAACTTCAGTGGATTCATGAAAAGCCTTCGGAATTGGTCGGGGTGATTATTGCATTTATCTATTGTTTGTTCTAAAAGTGGAGTACGTATTGTGAGCGGTTGCCATAGATTGTTTCATTGAGTTCCGAACCTAATCTAACCTGGGCCTGAAACTGTCGGTCCGGACATTCAACTTGCTAGTGAGTGACGTTTTCACCCAGTGGCACACGCCGTCCACAACGCATTAGGTTGCTATGTCCCATTCTAGCAAGCGCAAATATTTATTTATTTCACTTCATTTTCATCTTTTACTCCGTTTTATGGAATATATATATATATATATATGATACAATGATACAATGTTCAGGAGAAGAGAAGAGACTAGTCGATGGGCTTCCATACAACGCACATTCAGAACACAAGTCCGAAGGCGAACAATTGTGTTTTCGAATGACTCATTATCGTGTCTGTACAGGTCATATAAGGGTTTGTTGTTAATGAGTACGACACATCTTCAGGTTGGGTCGAAGGTCATCTGGGATGGGGATATAGGAGGGGTGGGATAGTCTTTGTGTGTCTGTGTTCGAGTGAGATTGATTGTGATTGGGGTGATGGTGATGGTGGTGGTGGTGGTGGTGGTGGTGGTGGTAGTGGTGATGTTCACGATCAATTCGGGGCCAGGGTAAGTGGAGAGCTTGAACCAGTCGCTTTTGTGCACATACTTTTGGTGCGAAGAGGCGAATGCCTACCGCCTAGTGTGTGTGTGTGTATGTGTATGTGTATGTGTGTGTATGTGTGTATGTGTGTGTATGTGTGTGTGTGTATGTGTGTGTATGTGTGTGTATGTGTGTGTGCATGTGTGTGTGTGTGTGTAAGCGCTCTGCTTTAGATGGGTTGGGGGGGCATACGATAGATTGCACTGAAAGCAGATTGTGGTTTAATTTGATGATCTGTATCCACTAGATGACCACCAATGGCTCCTTCTTAGCTTCCTGTTCCTCCTTGTCTTAACCAGCGTGTAGGCAGTGTTCTGTCATCCGTTGGAATAGTTACCTCACCGTCATCTATAATGACCGGACTACGGAAAGCAAGCTTGTAAAGATTTTATTTGTGGTTTTCTGACAAATCATGGTTCCTCGTGCTTCTCTGGTTGGTAAAAAGTTTATTGTGTTTAACGCACAAAATTCAGGAAGCAATTTACCGCGTCCATGACCATTACATTCATATTTATTGATCAGTCTGTTTGATTGCCCGTTAAACTACACTACGATCACGAGAAGACTGCACCTTGACGTGGTCCGATGGCTTGTTCATATCTATGACCCCAGGAGCTACGCAGGATGGTTTTTATCAAGCCAGGAGATTTTATCATGCCTGGAATGTCGAAGAGTAGAGGTCAGACAGAGATTACTTTCCTGGTCCTCCGGGTTAGGGGTTTGACTCGAGTTAGCGTCTCAGTTGGTAAACAAATGGTAGAGGAGTAATCGATTCCTCTGTTGCGCTTTACCCGCTCGCTACCTTGCGGTTAGGTTCTCGTTAGAACTAAAGACCTTGGACGAGAACCCTAATCGTTCTCCTGCTTATTGGACTGAACACCCACAGCAGTACGTGTCCATCAAACCCCAATGCATGTGCATTGCGAGTTTGGCATCAATCAGTGAAGTTTGCCTCACTGTATTTCGCTATACCACGATGCTGATGATGAAGCCGATGATGAAACTACACAATGAAACGCCACGGGAAATTTTACCAACAATCCAGAGAGATTCCGAAACAGCAACAGTGCATTTTGCCTAAAGATCCATAGAACAGGGTGAATTAATCACGTACAGTCTATAGACAGCAGCTAACAATGCGTAACTGTTGGTACATAGCTACCAATCACGTGTGATGTGAAGCGAGAAGTCGGGATTGTTTTACTGGCAAACCCCTTGTGTTCAATGCACTTCAGTGCACTGTCTTCTTGAAACTTATTACACAAGTCTACGACCGTGTTGACTTTCATTTCTCTCTCTCACACACCCCATACATCTTTGTTCCGATTGTAGACACTGGTGGAATTTATCAAACGTTCGCTGGATGCAACTCACGGGCAGTCGTGGCACGTGATCACTGTCTGTGGACGATACTACTCATTCTATACGTACGAGATGGGATACACGTTCGCATTTAAGAAAAACGATCGAATTTTCTTAGTCTACAAAACTCCAGATGTGTTTGCGTTCGAGCAACAACGCAGTTGATCTGTCCCATCTCTCTCTGCGTTTCACATTTTGAAACCTCTGTCCCATTCTCTCCTCGAGTGCTCATTGCTCGATCCAATCACTGTTGTACAAAAAAAAGAAAGAACATTGAACAACAACAATGTGAGCTGACAGTTATGAAATTGAACCATAAACTGAAGTATCGATTCTGTTAGTATATCGCGGTGATTGACTTCGAAAGACCAAACTAACCAAACCAAACGCTGCAAGTCACATCACACGCAGTATAGGAGATCGGAAATAATTAATGGTAATTGATGCTACCAAGTCATACTCTGCGTAACCAACTCTACTCTAATACTGACTGGCGATCTATTTATCATGGTCAAATGAATTCCCTTTTGAATATCACAAAGAAATTGCTATGTGAAATTCTGGGAAACCCTAAATTCAAATTTAAACTGGTTGTGCACCCAACGTGGTTGTGTTTGTTGTTGTTGTTGTTGTTGTGGTGGTGGTGGTGGTGGTGGTGGTGGGGTAATGGTGGTGCAAATATTTAGTGGATTAATCCAAATCTTACCAGCAGTGTTAGTGGAACGTGTGGTTTGAAAGTTTGCAGATCGATCTTTATCAAACTCGGGTTATCGCGAATCAATACGTGAATAGTTCGATCAGATCCTATGGTGATATTCAATCTTTCTGATAAATTACTAGAGATCAAAGTAATAACAAAACACGGTGACCCGTTACTAGAAATGATGTAAACAATGAAGTGTTCGGTCACCGCAGTGGTGAAGCAAATTTTAAAGCGAAGAAAAGTGATTATCCCTGTTTGCTTGTTAGCATATGCTCACAAACCGGTTCCTTATGCTGTCAGCATAAAGTGTCAGGAAATTCATTGAGAAAATCGATGTAATTGTGTTTTTTTTTTAATATCAAAACATTTCCAATCGAAACAAGCTGATCAACAGACTACTGATTTTACAATGTGCCTAGTGTGCCTAGTGAAAAATCTACCTACCGCAGTCATCTATCAGACGTGAAGCCTACCTATCTATCCGTATCAGAATTTAGGCAGGTGTGAATTAAATCGTAAAATAGTCCCATTGATGCATTAGAACAAAGTCAAAAGGAGAGAAAATTTCTTTTCGATATCTCGCTTCAGGCATTTCCATACATAGTTTGATCAATCAGTATAATTAGTACAAGGCCTAGGCTGAAGTTGAGTGAATGTCTGTGTGCAAAACGTTCGGTTGACAACAACAAGCGATGGGATCACGATAATTGGATAGGGAAAATCTGGGTGAAAATGAGCAAAAATACAGTAAATGAGGACTAAGAGGAGAGAATAGATTTCACATAGAGATATTGGTAATTATTCTTATGGCCATGGCAACAGCAGTGCCTGAACTAGATTGTGTTACTTGCACAACTCCGGCTTCATAATCCTAATTTCTATGGCTTTCGCAGTTGTCAGTATATTCTTACGTAACCCTTTGATGTAGTTATTAGGTGCAGTGAGGAAACTTGGGAATGATGTTTCTGGATAAATCATGTGTCTAATATCGACCAAATGTTGCAGGATTGAACTGTTCAAACTTCTCACTGTTCCCTTACAAAAAGCAGCCGAACAATGTTCTGAACTAATATAGAATAAAAGATTGGGACTGATGAGGTAATTTATCCTCAAGTTGTTGAATAATGAATGTCTTAGTTCATGTGGGTAATGGAGGATTTGGTTAAAGTTCAAATGACAATTCGTCGTGTAAATAGCAAATGAAGCGTGAACTGAAAAGCTCCGAAGGAACTGGACAGCTGTTTCGACCTGGTTGGGTTTCATCAGCAGTGTGAACCCATCGACTCGACTGGGGATCGAACCAGGGACTTCATGGGCAGAACGCAAGCGTGCTACCCACTACACCACCGGGTAGCTGATTGAACCGTTTTCGATTTTCCATTTACACGATATAGCACAGCACATCTTTGAGAGAATGTCTTAGTCTTGGATGAGTGTTTTAAATGCGCCGCGGGAAAACAGTTGGCAACGGCTTTGGGTAATCGATATTCCAGGATTTCTATTGCCTTGTCTTCCTTGAGGAAACATACACCTCTTTCTTTCTAGCCCATTGTACGTGTGCATCGGTTGGTTTCGATTCCATATTTCATCGAACAAACACCTCTAGGCATCCGTCCTTCCTGAGAATGTCTCTTATGTAAGTCAGCGCTTCGTTCAGAGTCTTTGGACTACTAATTCTCTTTGCCCTGTATGCTGAACAGTTCACTAAATTCCGTTTAAATCTCAGTGGGACGAAAATTTGAATAGTTGTGTACTGTCTAGCCCACGTGCACTTACGGTATATTGTTCTATCAATATAGGCATCCTCTGTACGACAAAGACCATCGTAAATCGTATAACCGGCTGAGGGTTGTTAAATAATTCAAGTAACTTATTATTGTCCGTTCCGGAGTCACACATGGTGAACGTGTCGTCCATATATCTGGGGTATAGATCTAGACTGTCAATTGCATTTCTCAACGATCCTTCTTCCAGGATGGCTCAAATGGTATCTGCCAGGAGTGGGCCAAGCGATGATCCCATTGCTACACCATCCTTCTTTCGATAATAGTAGGTTTGATTGTACAAAAACTGTACGTTCCAAGTACGTCTCAGTAATGAGTTCTTTCAAGTTTCGTCCGCGGGTATTTCGATCTGATGAGACCTTAGCAGGTCGAAACAGTTGTCCAGTGCCTCCGAGATTTGCAGTTCACGCTTTATTTGCTATATACACGACGAATTCCCATTTGAGATCGGACTATTGTTTTCAGTAATGTATTGACAAATACAGACTGCACCGGTGGTACATTTGCGCACCAGGGTACGACATCAAGGGAGAGCGTGGTCTAATGCGGCATGTCTTGATTTCTGCTACGATCAACAAATACGAAAGCAACGTTTACGCTAAATCTGGCTAGCGATTTGTGCACAGGCTCTAACATTTTCACAATCCACTGTGCCATGACGTGGTAGACTGAATTGCTCATGTCAATCACTGATCTTATTGGCACATTTGGCTTGTGAATTTTCGGGCAATCCATAGACTGTTCTCGGTGGTTGAGAGCCGCATGGACTGAGTTTGACCAAATGTCGCCTTGGAGATGTAATTTTCAGCCCTTATCATCATAGTCAGTTGTGCACCTCAATTCTGGTCTGGAAAAAAATAACCCTTACCACTCGGTCACCACTGTCTTCCTCCCCCCCCACCAACTACTTGTGAAAATGGACCACGTGTATTCTTTCCCAATTTGATTGTTTTAGCTAGTTTGAACTGACGTCACACGTGTTATAAAGTGTTCTGAAACGGTGTCATTGGATTTCAATCCATTTCAATCCACATGGAAAACAAAGTCCGACAGGGAAAGTCATACTCCGAACTGTGAGGTGACTGTCACCAGCGCCGATAGTTGAGACAATAGAACCGATATCACACACACATTCGTACTTGGTGTTCAGTCAGGGGGAAATGATCATCCTTCCAGGGATGGGTGAAAAGCTCGCATTGCGAATCCCAAATCCCAGAGGAATGTAACTCTACTGTCACATGTGCTTTTCTCTGGTTGGAAGGACAAAAAGCGATGTTGTGTACCGAGTCGCTGGTTTCACGTTCTTCCAATCACCAGTCCCCTACCGTCCTCCTCTGCGCGCGGACAAATATGATCTCCGCGTTGTCCTTCTGATGCGTGACGTGACGTACAACCACGTGATCGTAATCGTGTAGTACGAAATCATATATATTTAGTCAATCTATCCGATAGGATTCAATTGTTCCTCCTCCTTCTCCAACTCTAATACCCCATTTCGTTTTGTCTGTTTTCTCCGCATAAGTGTAATGGTGCACCAATGTTTATTGAATCATTTACGTCACTTTCACTGTCCCTCGTGGCTAGCGGTGATTTTGCCGATAATGATAGACAATCGCTTTGAGATTCATAGAAAGCAGAAAGATAAACAGTAGGAAGAGAATCACCTGCCCCCGGGATAGAGACTGTCAATACACAAATTGTGACATACACCGGTAGACGGGTGGAGAGCAAATTTTTAGGCGTTTCTCCGTTTGAGAAATAGATATAAGTCTTTTATTCTGAGTTTTAATTTAAACTATTCCTCATGGTTTTGGTGCTGAAGGACTACTCTTTTCGGTTTCCGTCATCCGTCTCCTTACCTCTATTTGTCACCTGATTGATGCTCACCAGGCAGTGTGATCTCCACACCTATACTTAGATAAATCTGATTTTGATATCTTATTATTTACAAATTTGTCAGTAGTTCTCCAAATAAATATACCAGGAGCGATCATGCACATGAAAGTAAATGAAGCAAACATGTGAGTATTTAGCGTATCAAGCTTGGATTAGCCCAATCGATTTTCCAGAGGCATCAGGTACTCTTGATGGTTTTGGGTGCTGGGTTTCACTCCTTGGGAGATAGTTAATAATGCAGTTAATTACCATAGAAATCTTTGTGATGCCCGATAAAGGGCCCTGGAAAGCTATTTCATCGAATGGGCGAATCCAAGCTTGATACTCTAAACTGATGGAGTAATTCGCGCATGACAATGATCGTCGATCATCTAGCTCAGGAGTAGTAGGAGCTCAGGAGTCTCGACCCGAATGTTCGCGGTTCAAGTCCTGGCAGGGATGAGAAAAGTACGCACGGTTGACCAGCCCCAACTGGTGCTCTTTGTCGGCGATCACAAACACTTTCATCGCTAAGGTGTGAGTATTTGTGAAACCTAGAAGTTTAAGTAAGTTCCAATTTCACTTCGATAGGTCAATTCAAAAGTCTGGTTCCGTAACAAACCAAAGGTATGCTGTTCTGAAGGTGGATAAGTAGATCCTCGGGTAGGGATGTAATCGTGTTCATAAAATGTACTTTTACCATCTGAACCACAAGTCTCATCGAAATTAAATTCATGTTCCTGAAGGTATATACGCAAACCAGCCTGCTGTTAGTTTGAAACGAACATTCTTCAAACTTCAACCGCTGTTCCGGGCCAGTTGTACTCCTCAGGACAGACTAAATGCATGCTTTGCTCACATCAGAGCTAATCAGTAGTGTATGGATTCATCAACCTGTCCGGTTCTTCAACCCCGAACTCATCGCATGAAAGGTGTGTTTCTGTTACCAATATGCCGATCAACCTACTCCTTGATTGGCCCAAATCACAAATTGATGTTTTTTTTAAGATATCATCTTTAAAGCCCGATTATTAGTTTCTCTCTCTGAACTGCGGTTTGCGCTTGAAGGTGAAGTCTGAACGACTGTCGGTGTCGCTTATGCCACCACTACTACTGCTACTCACAAGTAACTGTGAGTTGAATGCGAATTTATATGCAAATTCACTTTTACCTGTATCGAATGCATCATTGATTGCTTGCCCCGGGTAGCTGAATTTGGCCATTCCTTCACCAGATCGGACCAAATATTACAGGTACTGGTTACACCTAACTCGCACATTTATGTCAATCGATCACATTCACATGGTGACCTGCGAGCCTACACAAAGGTATCGGAATTTCAAATTCTGAGCGTTCTTTTCGCATCTGATTCCCAAATCAAGCACTCTCTATCCGATTCGTGAGAAACGCGAGTAAGGATTGTTAGAGTTAGCACCGTGGTGATTTTTGGACTGTTGTGGATTGATGTTCGGTCAACAGAATGACAATCAATACCGTCCATTTATCAAATCCGATGATGTCACCAAGATAGTCAGCGGACTTCGTGCCCACAAATGCATTGATTACGATTGCAGTTATTGGGAGGATATTGCAACCAAAATGGCTGAGTTCGAAACGACTTGATTTTTTTTTTTGAATCCACTGCTGCAGAACGCAAGTCACCCAGGTCATCCGCTGTCACTAACAGCACCTGCCTCGGAGGAAATTCCTGTCAAGTTGAGTTCCAAAAAAAAGGCCGATGCCAATCTTTTGCCCTTATAGTGTTCACCTTGGTGGTGATCCTAGCCTACTGGATAACACCAGTCACATACCGACGCGTTACAGTTTCTGGACAACTGTGGTGATTCGACCCGTGCAGGTGACGCCAGCCAAGCGCCTACGCGGTACAGTTTCCGGACAATGAACCTCAGGCCAATGATACCGATCAATCGGAAATCGTGCAGTCCAGACAGAAGCTATTCGACGTCTTACACGTTATTTAATGCCATCGATGTCTTTTAATGGACGAACTGCTACTTCTGTGGTCCTTTAGCCGTCGCCGTGATTCCTGATTCGTAAACTGTACATTACTCAGTCAAATTATCTGGCCATTATTTCACCGTGATCAGTAAATGACCGTTTGCAATCAGATTGGCCTACTAGCCAACAACATAGTTTCAAACATTTGTAGGTTTTACATGAATTCAATCAATGGGGTGGTGATCCGGTGGTAACGTCACCGAATTATCACCTCGAGGATGGGTATTCAAATCCCACCATCACCGCCCGGCTTTCTCTATTGTATTTTTATTGGACACTACCACCCTTCCTAAAAATTGTATCTTTGTATATTCAATAAAAAGGAAGTAAAAATGATAGGAAAAAAGATATCGTGGACACTCTGTTTGGGTACCGTCCTGTTCGCTTGAGTCCCGGCTGTTAACGAAGCAAATCACAAAAGGCGAACATGAATTACAAGACCAGAAGCACGCACCCTTTTCACGATCACCCAGTCTAACTGAGTTGAACTGACTGCGAAAAAACAGAAATAGAAATAAAAGTCACATTAAATCTTATTGAAATATAAGGCATTGTCTTCGAACGGACCAGTGGTTTATTCCAAGCCGTACAACTCGAAAGTGTACAGCAAGCAATAAAAATTGTTTGTGAAGTATAAATCATCTGGAAGAATTAAACAAACAGATAGAAAAATAACAATACATCTGTTAGGGTCATGACATCAATCACTGTTAAGCCGAACACGTTCAATCACTAAAGTGACGCGTTCAATCTAGATGATAAGAATAATCTCCAACGTCGATTAAATACATCCAATTGAAATGCTCCGTTACTGGATAGAAACTGATCTATGGCATATTCAAGGTCAGTGTTGTCCTCACTGATGTTTGTCACAACGTTTGCTCGAGGGTAAATTATACCGAATGTTTTACCATCACTTGCGAATGTAGTGTAATAAGGGATGAAAACCCCAGAGAAGTAGGATAACTAAAACGGGATGGGCTTTCCAGAACTCATCTTTGATTGCTAACGGCCACATTTCACTATA
>UZAN01000380.1:0-10296 GCA_900618425.1 Echinostoma caproni | reverse complement strand
TTCGGGTATCTCTAGTGACTGTGAAGCGGTTAAACAGTATCACAGCAAACTATTTGGCCGCAATATCAATGAGGCTGATACCCCCATGACTTTTGCATCGTGATCTGTCATCATTTTTAGAACCGAGACTACAAGTGAAGTTGCCCAATCTTTTGGAAAAACTACTCTTTCCCAAATGGAGTGGAAAAGAGAGTGCAGCCGATCTATCAGAGTTGGTAAGCAACCTTGAATAGCTGTGGTGATATCTCGTCTTCTCCCGGGACCTTTCTGCTTTTCAGACAAACAACTGCATTGGTGATTTCTGCCGTACTAGGTGATTCAAAATTGATGTCATAGGTCCCCCACATCTGTGGAGGGCCAGGTTGGTTTGATAGGTAGTTGAGCAACCCATCGAAGTGTTCGACCCACGCTTGAATTTTCTGTTCATCTCCCTGAATAAGTTGGCCCGTGTCGTTGCGCAACAGTGGCTCTTGTCTTATGCGGCATGGCTTAGATGAAATAGCTTTCCAGAGTCCGCTGCGACAGGTGCAGCTTCCATGCTATCTGCAATCGCCTTCCAGTTTACGGTCCCTCTCAGCGGAGCGTTTGCTTGGAGACGAGAATACGGAATTCAGGAGAACTAATCAGCCGCGCCTCTCTTACCTTTGCAGACAACTGCAGTGTACGCTCGGAGATCCAGTCTCTTTTGTGGCGAATAATCTCACCTAACTGCCCCAGCGCTGCTTCTCTGATAGATGTTTTCAGCGTGGACCTCTGTTCATCGTCAGTTGAATAATCGAGGAAAGTTACGGCGATGTTGGAAGCTGCGTCCAGCAGCTCCTGTCTTCTCTCAAGTCGTTCCAAAAGCGCGACATTGAATTTGCCCGGAAGAAGAGTCTTCCGGCGAGCAGTCAGGTGGATATTGAAGCGCGCGCGTACAAGAATATGGTCCGTGCCGTTCCTGTTTCCAGTTTCTGTGCCGCGATAAGAACAGCAGTCTTCCACTGAAGAGCACGTACCAAAATGTAATCAATCTGACTTGCCGTTCAACCGTCATTTGAATACCACGTAAGTAGGCGTTTTCTGGGTGGCTGGAAACGAGTGTTGGCCACGATCAGCCGGTTGAGGTCAGCAAATGTGATTAGGCGTTCGCCATTTTCGCAACTTTGGCCAAGGTCGAACTTTCCCAGAACATGCCGAGTATGCTCGTCTGATGGACTAATGCATGCAGCCCAGTCTCCCTGGGTAAGGAGAGATTAGCGTCTCGGACTTCGGTTCACTGCTTCTTGAACTTGATTATTGAAGTCGTCTTTGATGTGGCGTTGGATCATAGACAGCGACGAAAGTCAGGTTAAACGACCTGAATTGTGTTGTATTTCACACTCCTCTGAATCCAGACTGTGACAAACAAATCAGGTACAATAACGTTTATAAAAGAAACATGGTCCATGATTTGCTCGAAGGCATGATACTGTTAGGTTGGCCAGGCCAAAGCAGCTGAATTTTCTTTTGGGGCCTTCGGCTAGCTGAAGCCTGGACCGCAGGGCAGCGGATTGTGAGTAAGAAAACCACAACCCATTGGGGGTCGGTGTCCAGTTCATTGGATCATACGCTCTTTGGACGAGGTCAAAAGCCAAAGGTGCCCAATACACCTCGATGCCCAATCGAGCTGGGTGACCACTGCCAAAACCGGAAAGCTGTAAGTGAGTGTAGTTCGTGCGTCACTTCCTGGATTTTAGCTAACTCCCCTGGAAGAACTACCAGTGGCTCATCAACGTGGTTATAGCCTCGGATATTGCTTTTCGTCCACTCACTTTGGTGGGAAAACACCTCTGCCAGGAGAAGAAAGTGAGTGGGGTTTCCGCAGCACACGCTATTTGAGACGCTTGGTCGTATGATGGCATTTCGCGAGGTGCAAAGGAGGTGTGACCGACTGCAGCCGAGACACCCACTCCGGACCATACTGAGGCATTCGGAGGCTTACCGCGCTATGGCAATCCTGAGAGAGAGATTGGTTCCCAGGAGTCCATGGCATTGTTGACCTGGCCACTCAAGGCGATTGCTACTCCGTGTAAACCGCTGGACGCCTTGAGGTTGAGTAGCTATGCGGTACGTTGATTGGTTTTGTATCACAGTTAGGCAGTCGGACTTCGGATAGACAACAGATGTCGACATTTTAGTCGTGCAGTGAACACACTGTGATGCACCAGCTTCCTATGTCTAACAATGTTCTACCATTCCAGCAAGCTACGTGGATGCTGAATCTGGTGTGCAGATGATTTGGATTCTCAGCTTGTTACCCCGTCCACTGGGAGAACGCAGAGCGCGTCGCTTTCCCGGGAACGCCGTAGCATAAATGCGATGTAACATTGTAAGACGATCCATGAAGAAAATTGGGAATGAGGTAATGAGTGACATTCACAGCGTCGCTCAGCTCTTGTTAGAGAGTGCACCTCTAACCCTTGCACAACCAAGTGCGACCTGTACAATAACACGGTAGAATAGTCGGTAGCCAGAGATCGTGTAGTATTCGGAATAGGAATCGAAATCGGACTGAAAACCCACTAAATAGCGCCAAATCAGGTAGAACCAAGATAAGCTGTGGATACAGTTAATTCTATTCAGAAAATCATGCAAATATATATCACAAGCCGTAAACAACCATTGGTTGATTCTTCAATGTCCAATCGACGACGATATGTTTTGTTTACCTTCTTGCATTCAGCCAATCCGGCTGGTGCCAATCGAGACTACAGGATTGGTCGGTTATTTCGTTTCTTGTTTGGTTACCCGGAAGCTGTACCGCGGTGAGTGCGCACTCGTTACACGATCACCACAGACCGTCAGAACGGTTCTTAAGCCCTTCGCAAAGCACAGCACCAGTCCAGGATCCCAGCGTATCCGTGAGCTAAAAGGATTGGTAGCATTCCTCAAAGCTTGTCCTACCAGGACGAGTAGGCAAATGGCAATGACCTTATTTGATGGCGGGCCACGTTCACACACGTCACGATGCTGTCAGCAGACACGTATAGCTTTTAAAATGGATATCGGTTGCCAACCGGAAACCCCACCACGTTCTCTAGCATCGCCGCTGATCGTACGCGGTCAATTATTCAGTTAGTGCCTACCACCTACTCACGTCTAACCACCAAGGTGGCCGTTCTCCTCTCCGCGACCTGGAGACGCGCTCGGTAGCACTCAGCTGTGCTATCCGAAGACAGTTCATGGGCCACTGGTCGAGATTACGTGAGATCTATCTTACACATTCCATTTACTCTTTGATCATTGTTCGACCTAAGAGTCAGTCAAAAGACAGTAATTAAAGCACGACAGCACAAAAGTGATGCCCGTGTAAACTAGCCGAAAATGAACGCAGACTACGTATCCCGTTTAGGGCATGGGAACCAAATGTTTGAAGAAATGTTATGCGAATCACTGAAGCCAAAGAAGATCTGTGTATACCACTATTTTTGTTAATAAAACGTAAGTGTAATGCTTGCGCAAGCTTAAAATGACAGTGCCACTGTGAACCAATAGAACACCCCATGGAACTGAAGGTACAAACGAGATACAGAATAAGGTAAGAATTCCAAGATCCAACCAACTCGGAACGAACACATTTTCATTTGTGTATTTGGCTGAACCCAAAAGCAACGTAGGCAATAAATTTCCCTGCATATATGTTGTTTTCGGGTCGGTTATCATTGACTATGAAGAAATGATCCCAAAGTTAAAAGACTCCGAGGCAAATGGCAAATAAGGACCGAAATAGACTAAAGGTGTGTAAATGTCTTCATTTGGGAATAGAAAAAGTAAACATCAATTTCATAAAAAATGATTGAAAGAAGGAAGAAATGAGACTTTCCCCTGTCAACTGCAACGTAACTGTTTTAGGTGTAACTTAGTGAATTACAGGACATCAAGCGTCATAAGTTCACTGACGGCCGTTTATCCAGAGCAGGAATACTTTCTGTCGTCATTTCATTCGCTTCTCATGATTTACACTATCCCTCGTGCAAATTAGGAAGATAACGCCTTTCTATACAATTAATGCCAATCAAAAGCCTCCACAACTCTCCCCATATTCTCCTAATTTTCAGTAAAGAACAAATCAACAGAGTCCTTTTGATGTCTGAAAAGGACCCATCACAACAGTCAGGACAAACACAATTTGGCGAAATAAGTGATTTTCAGTAATTCAGTCACAAGCCGTTTACTGATTATAGAGATAACACTAGAAAACTGATCAGATCGTTACACACAACATCAATCATGTGTAAGAGTTTATCACGGTCAACTTACTTCTGAAATTTGGTTGGTTACGGCGTCAGGGTAGCTGGACGGCGGAAAAAATCGCCCCTGATCTATCATAGACCATCAAAGTTGGAGCAACTGAACCAAATGCCTTTGGGCGTAGATGCCAGGGACAGACTTTCTTATCCCGATAGCGTCGCCTACTGCTGTAGTGAGCAGTTGAAAACTTCTTCAGTTAGCATAGGGCATAGGATAAACAACTTTGAAAGCGATCTCCGGATTTATATCATGACCGGTGTTGACTGAGAGCTGTTTGTTGATCCAGAATCCTGTAGGTCTTGCTCCAAAAAGTCGTACGTTTAACAACAAACCTTCCTTGCTCTATCTGCTTGGCAGCTCACCAAATTCCTCTTCACTTTGAGCGGTACAAATCGGCGAAAATGGATTTATTGGTGCTTCCAAGTCGCCTCCGTATATGTAATAATAATAATAATAATGTGTAATAATTGAAGTGCGCACAGATCACGGGTTACGAAGCACGTATTAGGAATCACGGACCCCACGGAAACACTGGATTACATTGGCACTTACACGTTGGGATCCCACGTAACCGAGACGCAAAGAAAAGGCCACGGAAGTAGCAATTCGTTTACTGCAATAAACCAAGGGGAGTAAATAACATAAACAAAAAAATTCATTAATTATCCAGGCATCTACCAATCGCGTGCTCGTATTCTTGGCATCGTACAGCTTCTGTCTGGGCGGCATGGCTTCTGATTGGTCGGCACAATCCGCCTATGGTTCGTTGTCCAGAAGCTGTAACGAGTAGGCTCTTTGGGAAGCTTGACTCGTCACAGTTATCCAGAAACTGTAACGTGTCGCCGCGAGGTTTGCGTCATCCGTAAGCTAGGATCACCACAAAATGCCAGTTTGTTGTTGTTTTCCATTTCCAAAACGAATTTTATGTTCTGATGAGCAGCACTGAACCTGCTCAATAGCTCGTTTTTTCCTGATTTCTTGTTGATCACGCGCAGAAAATCATCCACTTATTGTGTGTATAGAACACAATCCTGAATGGAAGACTTGAGTTGGTTCTTTTCGAGTTTTACCATTAACATATCGGCAAACAACGGTCTAAGCGGTGATCCTATGGTTACACAATCTTTTTGTCTATAAATCCGATCGTTAAACTCAAATTGGACGTTGTACTTGAAAAAATAAAGCAGTTATGCCAGGTTTTCCAAAAGAAGGGTCATCTCAACATTGTTACTTTGTACACAGCTACACAGATATTCTATGGTTTAGCTGATTGGAACATTGGTGAAGAGTGAGCTGATGTCCGGTGAGAGCATTGTCTGACCGATCAAGTTTAAGTCACGAATGCTCTTCACAAAAGCGAGTGTCCCGTACGTTAAGCCAAATCTAATGGGTTCTAGTAATTTAGCCAACCCATTTTGCTAGTACATGGTATGGTGAATTGCACATATCCAAAAGCGGTCGCAAGGGTGCTCCTTCTTTGTGTACCTTCGGTAACTCCTACAGTCTTGGAGTCGTTGTCCCATTTGGCCGGATACGTTTGAAAATGGTCGCATCGACGACTCCATTCTACCTCAAATATCTTAAGATCTTACAAAACGAAACCTCTATTTGAGCGATCTAATCCTTTTCCGTTGTTTTGATTACCATCGACCTATCACTCAGTATAGCTTCCATCTGCTCTACATAATCCGTTCGGTTTAGAAGTTCGATCCCCGCTCCTATGTTCGGGTTGGATATCGTGGTCTCTCTGTTTTTCTGCAAATTTCTTGGTCGTTTGAGATGCTTCGGTGTCACTAGTTCACTTGTTTTTGCTTTCCTATTCTGATGATGATAGATGGCATTGAATAAGGTTGATTTGAGCTTTTCCTACTCCAATGATGATGAGGGAACCAGGCCAGAGATTTATGCATATAGAGTTTCAAATTCCACCTCCAAATTAAGTTGCTTAGATATGCCATCACTGAGAGGGCATCAATCGGGACAAACGTTTACAATTTAGCTAGGGCCATTTCTATTCACATATCACATAACAAGCTCCTGAACGAACGTTTGATGGATTTTAACTACACATGCACAACTCACGCAAACTTCTAGAACCAGTTTCGGATAATCATTTCAGATCATCTGGGCAGACCGGAACTCTTAATGTGTCGACTCATACGAATATACTCGGTCAATGTGAGATAAACAATCGGCAAAACCGAGGAGGGTGTAATGCCCCAGCACTCCGAGGTGACCCTAGTGAAGAAACAGCTTGATTCAACTTCGTCATACCGAATAGGTGAATTGTGGACTAGCACCCAAGCCGGCCTTAACTGTGCTCCTCGGGATGTCGAAGGTTAGGAGCTACCGTTTGGTAGTGTGCAGTGTTCAAAAGTCTTAGATACTAATATCGGAACGCCACTTTAACGAGCAAACATGCAGTAACAAAATTCCGCAGGCTGTGAACTACATAATCAGCCAAGAAATTTATTTTTTACAGAGTGAACAAGTTGGTTTGTTTAATGCTCAATGTCAATAATAAAAAGACTCGACAAAGTTTACTTTAACCCAATTTTTTATTGAAACAAAAAAATAGATCATTCAAAGAAATCACTAAAGATATGGTAAAGAATATATAGCAGCGAATTAACCAAAACTTAGAAGAGTAACATGAGAAATGAAAATTATTGGAACCGAAGTTCAGAAAGCTGTCGAATGAAATATGGGTTAACCTCTAGATTCGCTCACAAACAAATATGTCTAGATATCCACTGCAACGTCCTGGTATTGTTGATATTCACTGATTAGATCATTCACATTGGATTCTGTAGAGACAAACTCTCCTTCATCCATTCCTTCCCCACTGTACCAATGCATAAATGCTTTACGCTTATACATGGCCGAGAATGCTTGCTGGATACGCTGGAACACAGTTTGTAATGCGGTAGTATTGGCTAAGAATGTGGCACACATTTTCTGTCCACGCATTGGAATATCACAAACAGCATTTTGCACATTATTCGGAATCCATTCGACAAAATATCGCGAATTCTTGTCTTGTACATTGAGCATACTCTCTTCCACCTCAGCCATACTTAAACGCCCACGAAACACGGAAGCACAGGTAAGAAATCGACCTTGTCGCGGATCGCAAAAGGCCATGAGATGTTTCGCGTCAAACATTTGCTGAACAAGATTGGGCACTGTGATCGCTTTGTACGGTTGATTGCCTCGACTTGCTAGGGGCACAAAACATGGTGCGAAGAAATGCAATCGTGGAAACGGGACCATATTCACAGCCAATTTACGCAAGTCCGAATTCAGCTGACCTGGGAAACGGAAACAGGTTGTCATTCCGCCAACGCAAGTGGACATAAGATGATTGATATCACCGAAGGAGGCCGAAATATTGAGCACGTTTGTACATATACTGTGAAGTGCCTCGTTGTCCAGAACCAAAGTTTCGTCGCTCAGAGATAACAGAAGATCAATGGTGAAAATCGCGTTGTACGGTTCGACAACCACGTCCGAGACCTTTAAATCGGAGGAGTACATAGATTTAAACATGTGCTAGAATAAAGCCTATTAAAACATATTTTTCGCATTTAACTCACGATTACTTGTGAGTGGGGGTGTGAGATAATTGATGTTGATTGATTTTAACTGACTATCCCTTGGACTTCACCTTCAAGCACAATACCCAGTTAACCAATTCAACCATACACTCGGAAGCACTAAACTCGAGGTTCGCTCTTATTAAGGTTCATCATCATCTATTCGTAGCTCGGTTCTCGGCCATCTCGACGCATTCAAAATTATTCACACTATACCCCGGAGATATTCCAAAGGGATAAGAAGGCGGCTTTTAACCATGGCCGAGGCGATTGCAATCCGAATTTTCAATCCAGAATTATGTAAGCAGAAAAAGCTGATCCAGACACTGTTGTTGCCCTGGCCTGGACAGCGGATTGATTGTGCATAAAACAGAGCATCAACCCCCCCCGTCCCCGTCCCTCTTTTCTCGCCTATAGTATCACCATTCCCAATCTTAAGAACTAATTTTCTTGTTTTTGTCTCTAATGTTCCTTCCTGATTACATCACTTGCTGTACATGACCTATAGTTTCTACCGTATATTAACGTAACTTCATCCCTCTCTCGTCTTAGCTCACACCCTTCATTTAATCTGCTCATCTCTCGAACGTTTGTCTATTTGACCTTTGTGTTCTCACCTCCACCCACGACGCCTTGTCATATTCTTTTGATCTGTTTGCTCGCCTCTGTCATCGTTACTAACTGAGCTCTAATCGGCCAATCAGACATCTGTATTGTGATCACCTTATATATGTAAACGCCTGATGCGATATATCGAAAAGAAATTTCTTCGCGAATACCGTTTTCTACATACATATTGTGTTGTAAAGCACAAAATGTAATTCAAAGATGGGTTGTAAATTGGGCAATAATCGATTGTGCGTTAGAGGATACTAACCTCCAACTTGGACATGAAGATATCTGCCAACGTTGGGCTCAGAGGATATCCCATTTCTACCCAATATATTGGCTATGAACATCGTCGTTAGAATTTCTGTTGTCGGTTGTGTATGCAAAAGTATGGTAATTTTTTGAGACCACCAAGGGGTATTCCACTTTCCAAATTATTTCTTTCTATTTGGTCACGTTTGTATTCAATAATTTCAGCAATGGGAACTAATAAACAGTGTGATAAGAATTGCGATGTACTGTCGTGCAGAGGACTTATGGCAAAAGAGCTTGTTCGCTACTGTGTGTTCTACTTAAAATGTGTAACGAACATACATACATTCAACTCTTAACCGAATTCTCCACAAAACGGTCAAGAAATACTCCGTGCTAGGGTGTTTTGTTTTAACGTTGTGAGTTAGTTCGTCCAATTGGGGGGCTAGCATGGGCGATAGTAGGTTCCAAGTGAGTAATGGAGGATTTCATTCAATTTCAAAGGTGAATTCGTCGTGTATATAGCAAATGCAGCGTGAAATGAAAAGCTAGGAAGCACTGGACAACCGTTTCGACCTGGTTGGGTCTCATCAGCAGTGCGAATCCATCGACCCAACTGGTGATCCCGGTGGCCATTCCTTTAGTCTTCCTCGGCCAATCCATCTGCAGTTAAATTCCGAGTCGAGGAAACGTCTCACCACCCGAGTATTGTGTGGCGGTGAACAGTCAAGTTGGAACCAAACTGTATGACTAACTTCAGCTTCTATACGCCGGATGGCAGGTACCTATTATCTTGTAACATTTGCAAGTATTAAGCGCCTTTAACAATTTAATAAGCCAAATTGTTGTTCCCTGTTAAGTTTCCGTTGTCACCTGATCACCTGATCTGTCTCCGTTGGATTTATTTCTGTGGGGATATCTGAAGCGAATAGTTTATTCCCGAAAACCGAGAACGATCGAGTATCGTGGCGCAAAGCGAAAGTATTCTAAATGCTATAATTCTGAAGGTGGAAGAAAACCATCTTCACCGGATTTCGCTATGTAGGCAGCAGAGTGGAAAACATATTGAACAACTTTAATAATATGAATACAATTTTTTCCGTAATATTTGTTCCCTCTTTCTTTCGGAATTCTATCTCCAACGTAGTTAGCGAGATCGTTCAACGCGAAAACAACCAGTTGGGAAAAAAGCAGAGCTTTGCGTGGGCCTACATTAGGGGATATTGTTGTCCGTTATTAAGAGAAGTTCAAAATTTCATTATGATTATCTGTTTACTGAACCCACTTGGAAAAAAATAGTGCGTGTATTTTAGACGAGTCAAGCGTCGGTCCCGCGTCATCATCGCTTGAGCATTTCCCATTCTAATTTCTCACATGGCGCACCGCTCCACAACTGATTCCCTTGTGATGATTCTCTACCAACACTTAGGCAGCCTCGGATTCAGAACGTATCCTCTTCCTGTGCCGGCCCGAAAATTACACGACCGATCGGGTTCGTTTATCGATCGGTCGGATGGTTCAGCAGTAACAAGGGACCTGGTGCCTGCCCAGCTAACCCGAGTGAGAA
>UZAN01000379.1:0-10297 GCA_900618425.1 Echinostoma caproni | reverse complement strand
AAGATTTAAATCGATGTTCACTTAGGTAACCATTTCCGGTATCAGACGAATAGAATCCGAGAATTCGGAGCCTTTCACCATAGGTTTTAGATTGTACCTCTTGCCTCATTTTGGTGCCTGTTTTCTGTGGACTTTCGAGTGTCGTTTGGTTGCGAATTAGCCAAGAATTCTAAACCTCTATAAGATTCTCGAGATGTGGTCTAATGTATGCTGATAATGGGGCTGCTTCGAATGATCCGAAAGCACGTTTTAGCAATCCAACGTTCTTCATGTTCTTCGATGACGCTCTCACGCAGTGCGGTGAACATCCTAGATCCTCAAGAAACAACAACACCTTGGTCCTTAGCGTTTGAAGAACGCGGTAATGACGAAATTCTAAGCAAGTATGAAAAGCGAACCATGTGGCGCAAATGATAAAATCTTACATTTGCTCAATGTTGCATTCGATGTCATTATTGTTAGACCATCGGTTAGCTCCGTCGAGAATTTCTTGCAAGAGTTCACAATCTTCAGGATATTGTATTGTTCTCTAGGTTTTGTGGTCGAATCCAACCGAATTCTTCTGTTTTCAAGATTGGATTACATGACAATCACTCGTTACATCACTCAATCGCGGAGACCCTCAAACAATGACTGAGAACCCAGCTGATAGTAGCATCGGGCTTCTATTCACGTTCAAAGTAAAAGTAATTTCACTTTGACCCGGCACTTGTGAATGCTAACCAAATGCATCCAATTCAAAGAGAACTTTAATCCAACCGTCAAACAATAAGTATACGGTTGAAATTCCCGATAAGGGTCTGAGTTTGCCGGACAATCTACATCTGCCGATAAATAATCAAGAAATTAACTGGACAGATAGAACTGTACGGTTCCGTTTCTACTTGGTCCGTTTAAACAGAGAGGTTTAAGACACCGCCCAAGGTGTACACCTCACCTTTCATTAATTTTTATCGCCAGGACAGAGCCAGATATTGGTTTCAAAACGGTGTTTTGACACTTTGGTATTTGTATAGATGTTTACGTGAACAGATTTCCGCATTTCAGTGAAAAATTACGTAACATTTCATCAAACGAAGAAAATAATATGAGCAAAACACCTCCAAGATTGTTGTGAAATTCAGAAAGAACGCCTTGTCGATTCACAAGGATTCTGGCGAGATTGGGAACTTCGGAATTTCGGTAGATGTGGATGCGAGAGGGTAATAATCGATATGTAGCAGCATTTGGATAGATCGGGGTGTAGAGAATGAGTACGGGGTCAGAGAGGATTTTCTTTGCAAATGTTTCACACGCGGACAAGTACAGTTCACACAATCTTTTAGATAGCTCATCAACGAGTATAAACGATACATGGCTGATGATTGAGAAACCGCGAGGAAGAATTTCGAAATCTCTCATGAGTAGATCGATAAAAACTGTCGGAGCACAATAAAGAAGAAGGAACGGACAATCGAGGAATATCGTCTGCCCCTTACGTTGCAGATGCGATCACAAAGTAAACAGACGTGGTCACAAAGTGGTAATGATGTGATATGGAATAGAATTTTTTTTCAACAAATGTTTCATCTGATTTAGTACATTATTGCTATTCTCCGTCCGAACTGATTATGTTTCACTTGGGCACCATTATCCATTTTGTTACTTGTTTGCGAAACGACAAAATACCACTTGCAATGTTTGATTTTCCGGTACTCGTTTTAAAATTGAAAAATCCTATCACAAACACCCGTACAGTGTTGTCCCACCCCTCATCCCTGCACAATCGCGTCCGCGCTGAACCAATTGAACAGGTCTGAACCAATTAGTGCGGACAAGAACAAAAGCGTCGGAGACACGCGCGTGAGTGTCTGAAACGTGCTCGCCGATGTGTGCGTGCGCGAGACGCACTGTTCCCGACTAATTGCATACTCATTTGTGTGCGTGTGTGCGTGTGTGCGTGTGTGTGAGTGTGTGTGTGTGTGTGCGAGAACGTTTCCCCGTGTGCACTCGCGACCTGACGTGAAAACAGATAATGATCTAACATCACATGCTGCATCTGGTCTCTTGTTCTCTCGATTTCAGATCTCACGGCCATTTCCGATGAAAATAATTTTCGAAATTGAGTAGACAAACTTCGTTTTTGCTGTTGTTATTGTTGAAATGTTGGCCCCGCTCCTCAAACTGTTCTGGTGTAAGACCCGATGTGTGAAAACAAATGTTTTTGTGGTTGAATACAGGAACAAAGAAAATGGATTTTTCATTGATTTCATTCACTCTCGTGCTACAAATTACATCTGGATAAACCTGACGGACTGTGGCAAAATCCGCTTATTAGACGAAGGGAAATCTGTATCCGAAAGCGGCGGCTCCTTCGGGATTCGCGGCTGCTAATAGGTTTGCTTGATGAGACCGCCTATTCTGCCCATTTATGGCCAAACATTCAGACTGACGTATCTTGTGTGATACACCAAAAAGCTGAATGTCTCTTTAACCTGTCAGTGAACCGCTGGAATTTGTGAATCTAAATACTTCCGGACAATGTGCACACATCTCTATTGTGTACTCAAATACATACTGATATTTTTGTTGCATTTTCATGAGAATACGAATTTGGTGTGAGAAATAAACGGTTAGTTCAGATCCTACCTGATCAATCCAGTCGGATGGATTGTCTGTGAATCCCTAACGAGTTTTCACCCTTTGTTTTGTTTGAGCACATTCCCACTGTGTCCACGAAAACTCCATCAACGTGAAGTGAGGGAACCTGTTGCATGTTACCATTCACGACATTCATCATACGAATCTGGTTGGTAACTACCATACGTTTGTTCTTATCAAACCTACACAAATATGCATCAGTTTAACTTAAAAAATACTCGTAATATTTGCGTATCTGGATGGAATTTCAATGAGAATGGTGATGGTGCTGGCGCGTCAGAACTAAATTCATTTCTAATGATAAATAATACAGCCACAGCTTTAATATCCAGAAGTAATTTGTATCATCAATCAGATCCTACCACAGAAACACCCAAAGGTCGTCATCATCACTTTCTTTAAACTTTTTCAGGGAAAATCAAACAATCTTTGCATCACTGATGAATCAATTATCTTTAGAAACAACGTGTGATGATCCTAGACTACGGGATAAAGCCAACCACGGAGCGATGCGATACAGTTTCTGGACAACGAACCACAGGCGAACCGTGCCGACCAATCAGAAGTCGGGCGGTCCAGACAGAAGCTGTATGACGTAAAAAATACGAGCACGAGATTGGTGGATACTTGGATAACCAATAAACTTCGTTTGTACACATTATTTAATTCCTTTGACTTTTTCCAATAAACGAACTGCTACTTCTGTGACCTTTTCCTTGCATCTCGGTTACGTGAGGTACCATCGTGCGAGTCCCAGTGCAATTCAGTGTTTCTTTGGCGTCCATGAATCTTCATTCGGGATTCGTACTTTGTGATCTGTGCTTACTTCAATCATTACACAACCATGTGGATACCGTTGATGTAGCAATATATCCCGTGAATGAAAATCATAGTCATTGCTTTTTCATCTCAGTCAAATTTATAGCCGCATGTGTATGATGATGAAGTCTACCTGGTCAGACTAGTCAACAGCCATTTGAGGAGACGAAAATGTTCTGAATTTGAAGCCTTTTATATCGGAATATAACTGCACGATAATTCACAGAGGGAAGTGGTTGGAAATGAATCTTTGAATTCGTCGAGGTTCGGGAAAGCTGACGGTACCACAAGGAACTCAAAAAGCTAGCAATGTTTGAAAATGCTTTGACGATCGGTGAGGATGGTTTATCAAGGCGCTAAATTTACATGACATACTTCTCACTAATTTTGTGCCAGTCTTCAGCTTTGCGAGGATAAGTCGGCTTCTCGGATGTCTCAGTTTGCAGCTGTCTATACATCGTGGTCCACGACAGGGTCCACACATAACGTAAAATCCAATTGTTACACCAGTTCCACGCTCCGAAAATCAAATGGAGAGACATGCACTGCCCAAATGCGATTTGATTTTACCAATTCCCTATTCCATTGTTCTCCCAGATGACCGTATCAATTCAATCAATGATAAACTTTTCCTTGTTGATTCAGTTTCTGTCAGTCGAAGAATATGATCGACATGATGTCGTTGGGGATCGATTGGAATTCCTCCAAAATCGGTAAGTACTCGATGCACGAAACAGACTGTGGTACAATTGAATGGGTTTGGCGGCAGTTACCAGAGCTGGTAGAGGTGGGACTATGGTGTCGAGTCTTTCCTGTAAATGTGGTCCAGCGACCATCTTCCAGAATGAAAACCTTGATCACCATATCGATGAGGCTAATAGCCTTATAGTTAGTTAGCTCGAATCAAAGAGCGATTAGTGCGATGATCCAGGCCTACACGATGGCGCCTACCCTGGAGCGGCACATTACAGTTTTCGGACATTGGTGATCAATCAAGTTGGAATGCTGACCTCAATGGCACGTGCATGGCTTCTGAATACACGTCATTGGTGGATCGTGCCAGCCAATCCAAGCCAATGCTGACAGAAGCAAGATTATGCAAGCAGTACTGTAATCCAGTTGGTGGAAGCCCAGATAGCCAATAATCTCCCTTTGTACATATTATTTAATCGCCCTCATTTCTTCCAATAAACGAACTACTTACTGCCTGTCATGTGGCCTTTTCCTCGCGTCTCGTTCTAGTGGGACATTGTGAATCCGTATCATTGTGGCCCAGTGCTTCTCAGTTCCAGTCCGTGATAGCTGATCATCGATTCGGGTCCTGTAATTGGTATTTCGTGGTCGGTATTCCGAATTCCGTGCGTACTACTACTGCTAATACAGTCATTACAATAAGACACAATGTAATCCAGCTCATTGGTAAAATTGTAGTGACGGAATAGCGTAGCCAGTGGGTTTCGTTTCGCAAACGGAATTTATAGATATTTCAGGTGCTACTCTACCCTCCCCGGATTATTCCTTATTTTTCATTACCATAATGATGGCACAGATTTACGATCTGTAACTGGGTCCAAGTGTATTTTCCATTACATTGTGGCGACTGGAGGGACCATACAGATAGGTTGAGAGGGAGTACGGTTGACTATTGTCTTCGGGAAATTTTTATAGCTTTTGTCAGTTTATCGGTATAGGGTAGTTGCTCTTGTCTCCTAATAAACAGAGTGGGTGTCATACCATTCTGGATGAGCAGGTCACAAACCGAAAAAGCTTTCAGAGTCTCTTACAGGAGGTTTCTGTTTCGTCGTTCATAGTGAATTCAGATCAATGTTGACTACGGTTATTCTGTTTCGAGCACGTAGTTTCGCGACGATGGTTACGGAAACTGGACGCATTTTGGTGTATTGTATCCATAGATTTTGCGCCACTGCTTGAAAGTTTTCATCTGAGCCACCATTTGTTGCACCCAGATCTTATCTCCAGCTGTTCAAGTGCGGCGTCTATGACACTGTCTATCGCGCATCTGACGCATTCTCTACAGGGATCGCGGTCAATTTAGAGTCTACGGCGACTGATAAAGCGTGAGGTGTTTTGCAATTGCCAGCTCATAACCACAGAGTTTGCCTTCAGGTCAAAATTTCTATCCTATTGGAAGATGAATTTTGAGATAGACGTGTATCTATGCGTGGTGGCTAGCGTTCCCGGGTTTTCAAAATAGCTAATGTCTAAGCATTTGGTACACTTCAGCTGGAAGACAATCGCTCACAAACGGGCAAGGGACAATGACTTGTCTTAGTGGTGAGATCTAATCGTCACATCACAGAACCATCTTTGGACTCTTGTATTTTTTTCCAGGTAGAACACTGGTCGTCTGAGAACACACCAAGTCCATAAGTTCGGCCCCTGCTCGTCCACGGTCGCTTATGTATTGAGCCTGAACCCGCCTTGAGTGAGACAAACCAGCAAATTCATGTTCTTTTCCCTATTAGTAAATCGGCCTCCGGAAACACGGAGGACCAATACGAGGGCTCATTATCGCATAACTAATGTGGAAAAAAAACTGGCAAACCATATCGCTTGGGGATAAATAATCAAAATGTTTGCGAGCCTGATCAAGTCACTGTGGTAATTCAGGTCTACGAGATGATGCCTACCCTGGAGCGGCGCGTCACAGTTTTCGGACACATGCGATCAATCAAATTTGAATGCTGACGTCAATGACACACGTACGGCTTCCGACTACACACCATAGGCCGATCATGCCAGCCAATCCAAGACAGTGCAGACAGAAGCAAGATTATGCAAGCAGTATTGCAAACCGATTGATGGAAGCCTAGATAGCCAGTAATCTTTTTTTTGTACATATTATTTAATCGCCTTCATTTCTTTCAATAAACGAACCACGTACTACTATTCCCGTGGCCTTTTCTTCGTGTCTCGTCCACCTGGGATATTGCGAGCTCGTGCCATTGCGGTCCAGTGCTTCCGTAATCCAGTCCGTGATAGCTAATCGTTGATTCGTGTCCGGTGATTCCTATTGCGTGGTTTGCGTTCCGAATTCCGTGTGTGTACTACTACCACCACTACTACAATCATTGCAGTCACACAGGCTTTTTTGGTAAAACAGGTAAATTGTGAACTCCCTCTCCCCATCCTTTCACAACTTCATCCTCGGATTTCATTTGGTGATTTTCGATCGGATGAGTTCGAGTATCATCATCCAGTCCTCCTCTTCTTCCTCCTACTCCTCCTACTACTCCTCAGAATTGTTGGCAGGTTCAGCTGGCATCGTGCAAGTTGCGCAAAGTAGTAAAAACAGGGCCCGTACTCCTTTTACATCTCAAATACCGGTAAGTTCCACGATTGTCTGTCAAAACGCCACCAACCATGGCTAAACTCAGACTAGCAGTTAAAAAAGAAACCACTGAAAATACCTACTTCCCTTTTCCCTTCGCCAAATAGTTGTGCTTGTTTCTTGGGAACACCAATTATTTCAAGGAAAAATATTCCCACTAAACCCAATCCGATAGAATTGGCGCTTGGTTGGTTGCCAAACCACGGAAAGGAACTGCTCAGTACAAGAGAAAGTGTAATTCATTTGAATTTATAGTCAACTCCATGCATCCGCTACACAATGATTTAATGTGATGATCCAGGCCAACGAGTTGGCGCCTACCCTGGAGTGGCACGTTACGGATTTGGACACTTGCGATCAATCAAATTTCAATGACACGCGTGCGTGTCACTGCTTCTGACGACACACCATAGGCAAATCGTACCAGCCAATCCGAGACAGTGCAGTCCAGACATAAGTAGAATTATGCAGATAATAGTTCAATGCGATTGGTGGAAGCCTGGATAACCTATGCTCTTCTTTGGAATATATATATATATATATATTATTTATTCGGCCTCATTTCTTCCAATAAACCAACGGTCAACTACCATTCCTGTGGCCTTTTCCTCGCGTCTCAGTCACGTGGCATATTGCGTGCTAGTTCCATTGCGATCCAGTGTTTCCGTGGTCCAGTCCGTGATAGCTGATCCGAGTTCCGTGCGTATTACTATTACTACTACTACTACTACTACTACTACTACTATCCTCATTAGCACGTATCCTAGTTAGCAAAGAACAGATTTTCAAAGACTTTGTTAACAGTTTTGGGATTTAAATCTCTTTTTTTTTCATTTTTATTTTCTTCTTTCCCTCACTCCAACCTGAACATTCTTAACTGCATACAGAAGTTATTACAATAAAATAAAATGCAATAAAATTTGAATTTAAAATTGAATTCATTTGAAAAAAACGGCAATTTTACATTGATTTTTCGCCACTATTTACCGGTATTCACTTTAGAGGAAGGCTTGTTTGCACATATCTCTATCCGATCAATTGCACAGCCGTTGATCACGAATTCCTTGTGTTTTTGTTGTGTTTTTTCGGTCGTTTTGGGCTAAGACAAGCTAATTTCCTCAACAGTCTTGAGCACGAAGTCCAGTTGGTTTCAGTGAGATCCTTACATTCATGGATCTTGTGTGATTTTTGTATTTTATTTTCTTGAATCCACGCAAGAGGAGGAAATGTTGGAAGACGATGAGGATAGTTCCGGGGACAGCAAATGTGCAAATCCAACAAGTTCCTGTAGTATTTGGAATACTATTCGAAATGGGATTCCAGAATTCGCGCAATACCAATCCCCGAAATAGAACAACTTCGAAAAGAATAGCACACGAACTTTATTCGAACCGTACACTAAGCATATTCAATGCATTTAAAGTGTACAACGAATTTCAAGGTCAGCGTTACACAACACACTCGCCGCACCTTGAATTGACCACAGGATGTCTGTAATTCAGTCTGGGCTTTGCATTCAGTCGTTCAGATCTTCGTGGGACTTGTTCATTCACACGTAATTCTTCCGTAGCGGCTTGTTGTTGAACATTCTATTTATCAGTCGTATCAGGTTGCTCAGTACCTAAAGAAACATTATTAGGCTCGGAACTTTCATCATGAATTGGAGCTGACTGACTTGGATTGTCAAAGCGAATTTGGTCCACATGTCTTCTGTGTATAGACAAACCATCCTTGTCAAGTGGTTGGAGCATTCTTCGACCTAAAGACTTTGGAACAATTCCTGAGGAGGGTCTTAGATCATTGCCACGGAAAAATACAACTTCAGAAGAATTAATACACAATAAATTGGATCTGATTTCGGCCTTTTGAAAGTTTAGCAGGTGTTTCTTTAGTGGATGAATGAACAGAATTACGATAATGTAAAAGAAACAAATCAACACCTCTTTCAAGTTCAGACAATGTGGATGGATTCAAAGCATTAATAGCACTTTTAAGTGTTCTAAAAAAATTCTCTGCTTGTCCATTAGAGCAAGGATGTCTAGGAGCAGTAAAGAAATTTTTGCAGCCAGTGCTATGCAGCTATTCGGAAACACTTTTCGCGGAGAAGTGACTGACATTATCAGTAACAAGTACAGCAGGAATACCTTCCTGACTGAAAACTTGACGCAAAGCATGATTATTAAAATCTGATGACCTAGTGACCTAGTGACCTAGTAAAAAATACTTCTGGCCACTTGGAGAAGGAGCCCATGACAACAAGAGCATACATTCCATTGAGAAATGGACCACAATAATCCGCATGAACACGTTGCCACGCCTCAGTTGAAACAGGCCACGGAACCCACTTGTATGGCAACTGTCGAACTTTTTGGTAGCATTTAGGGCAGCTCTTTGATTTGGAACATATGTCAGTATCCATGTTCGGCCACCAACAAGTTAATCGAGCCAGTGACTTCATCTTTTCTATCCCAAGATGGCTGGAATGTAGGTCATCAAGTACAGCTTTACACAACGTCGGCGGCATCACAACTCTGTCATTCAAGCACAGTAATCCATCAGGCGTAATTGATAGTTCACCACGTCTAGTATAGTGATGTGGAAATCGCTTCCGGGTCTGGGCGTTCCAACCCATCCGCAAAGCAGTCATCACAGCAGAGAAATAACGACGTGTGTCACGAATAAGTTCTTGGTGGCTCACAGGGAGAGGTTGTACTAGTAGTGAATCAGAAATGTCTTCTGGCTCCGAAGTGGGTAGTGATTGACGCGAAATGTAATCCACGTGTCGGATGTATTTGGCACTGCGATGTTCAACTGTGTAATCATATGCACTGAGTGCGATATTCCAACGCTGAATCATAGCTGTAGAGCTTCTGGAAAGGGATTTTCCAGGATCGAAAATGAATTTCAAGGCCTCATGATCGGTAACGATGGTGAAATGATGGCCGAAATGGAACGTGTGGAAACGCTTGACTGCCCAGTATACCGCTAAGGCTTCGCGATGAGTTTGAGCATAGCCTCGTTCAGCTGCTGTTAACCGGCGAGACACACAAATAATTGGATGCCCATTCTGCTCAAGAACCGCACCAATTCCATCGGGTGAGGCATCAGTAATAACAGTGGAATGAATTTTGGGATTGAATGGGTGAAATACAACATCATTCTGCAGAAAATTTAGAAAATTCACTTAAGCAACGTTCATAAACATCAGTCCAAACAAATTTGTCAGAAGAAGAGAGAAGAAATTAGGGTGGAGCTTTCTGACTGAAATTAGGGATAAATCGATAGTAATACTGTGGGGCTCCAATCAATGATCTGAGTTCGTGTATGTTAGACGGTTATTTGGCTTTTGTTAGAGGAAATAGACGGTTCGCGTCAGGTTTGTACCCTTTACCATTAACTAAGTATCCAAGACATTCAAAATGAGAGACAGAAAATAAACACTTCTTAGGATTAACAGCAACATTCTTATCAGAAAATCGATTTATC
>UZAN01000378.1:0-10306 GCA_900618425.1 Echinostoma caproni | reverse complement strand
GGGAAATTACCCTCTGCCTCTAATTGAAGAACATTGAACATTGAACATCCCGCGGCAACGAACCATAGGCCGATCGCACCGACCAATCAGAAGCCGTGTGGCTCAGACAGAAGCTGTGCGACGCCCAGAATACAAGCACACGATTGGTAGATGCCTGGATAACCAATAAACGTTTTTGTCCATGTTAGTCAATCCCCTTTCTTTCTTCCAATAAATGAACTGCTGTTCCTGTGTCCTTTTCCATGGGTCTGGGTTGCGTGGGATACCGTCGTGCAAATGCCAGTATGATTTAATGCTTCTGTGGCGTCCGTGATTCGTACTTCGTGATCTGTGTGTACTTTAACCATTATAAATCTTCTATCACATAGCGACATATTTGGGGCTAATTTATCTATGCAGTGAATCAGACATTTTATGAGAAAGAAAAAGGTTTGATCGTAGTTCAAATTTTTTTAAAACATGTTACGGCTTTGAATTTTTGAAACTGCTCAGGATTTTGCACTGATTCCTGAACATATTTTGTTTTCCCTATCTCCGGCTCACTCAATCCATCCTTCAAATTGCCAGATGAATAAGACAAGCGGTTGTCATACTCTGTCGATGGTTGCAAAGGAAACCGAAATTCGCAGATTGCAATATTTAATGTAAAATGGTTGATGGAAAAATGAAATGCAATCACATAGAATGAAATCAATCGACCTGATCACAGCAAACCCGTTGGACGGAGAACTTCCACATTATACATATATATATATATATATCTTTCATAATAAGCAGTATGTGAATGACTGGACAAAATTACCCTGGAAGCACACGACCGGTTTCGCAGTTCTTGCCGCTCGTCAGGCATGCATATCCGGTAATCTTTTGTCAATTCATTCATATACTTATACCCAGGAAGATTATTTTCGTCACAATACCTTGTTTGCAACGCCGGGTGACCATTGGATAGACAGCTCTTTCAGAGCCAGTCCAATGAAGAACCAATGCTATGATTCGATGTTTTGTAAGTGGGTTAGATGCTACTAACCGCAACAAACGTGACCTGATGGTCTTGGTAGAATATTTCATAATGAGTATGATATATATATATATATATACGAATCAACAGACAAAAATATAGTTTGGTTTTGTGTCTTCATCTTAGAGCATTAATAGTTAGGTGTGTGCGTGTGCGTTTATATTTAAGAACAACATTGTCTGGAATGGCTGTAGCTCGGGACACGGATATTGGTGTTGTTGTTGGTGGTGGTGGTGATGGTGTGTTCTGCGAACTGACAGTGTTATTCGCAGACGTTCCGTAACCCGACTAAGCAACATCATCCCGGAATTTGCACTGGTGCTGATGTTGCCCGACCTGGCTAGGGAACGTCTGCGAACAACAACACTTCCAACTCTCGGAAAACACAACACAACAACACAACACCACCACCAACATTGTCTGTTAAGTTCTGTTGGAACACACGGAGAAGGGAACAAACCAAGGTCACTTCTAGAAATTTCCGACGATCTGTTATTCTTCGGCTCCTCGTCACACCATATTGTGACATTATGACTTGATTAAAGTCATGGTTCGGTTTGTCACGTAGGTTTGGACGAGACTAAGGTAACTGGAGTTTGGCAATTGATTGGTGGGTTCAGGAGTTTGACTGTAACTACTTCTGTCGTTGCCAAGTGACGTTGCCGAACGTAATTCAACTTGATTTCGGGCACTTTTTCGATGGTTTTAAACGCATTCTTATCTGCCTGGTACTCAGTATCAGCCAGGTTAGTCATAATTGCCCGCTGGTTATTGTTTTCTAGCTTCCCGTGAAAACTGTATCATTGTTTGTCTTACATAACATGTCGAACATATTGTATTCGTTGTAGTACGCAGTGATCACGAAATACGAATCACCTAATAAGAATCACGGAGGCCAAGTAAGCGCTGGATCCCACTGGTATTAGCACGACAGTATCTTACGTTACCAAGACGCAATGAAAAGGTCACATGAATAGTAGTCCATTTATTAGAAGAAGTCATGAGGTTTAAATAATATGTATCGAAGAGGTTCATTGGTCATCCAAGCCTCTGCCAATCGCGTGCTAGTATTTCTGGTGTAGTACAGCTTCTGTCCGGACTACGCGATTTCTGATTGGTCGGTACAATCGAGAGGGTTGATTGATCAGAGTTGTCCAAAAACTGCAACGTGTCGCTCTATGGTTTGCGTCATCCCGTAGTCTAGGGTCACTGTACGTATACGAGTGAAGGAATATGTATATATTCACGAATGCGAGGACAGGATGAACAGCTTATCCTTGAGGTTTGTGCAGAACGGTGTCCGGCCTGTGAATTAGGGGCGCTTTCGTGTGCTTGCTTTGTTCAAACGTCTTCTCAGCAGATCAGCACTCGAATCCCCTTTGATCCGCAGCTGCAAGAATACTTTTTTTCTTTCTTTTTTATCATGATTGTTTTTTATTGTCTGGGCTATTCTATGATGATGTTCTTCTACACCTTCTTTCGTCAATATTTAGCCAAAACCCGCGGTCCTTTAACCTCAGTGTACAAACTAACCCCCCTTGGTACACCGTTTCCTAACCAGCTTCAGACGACAGCCTCGACCACGTCAAATACGGTGTTTTTTGTGAACCGTGTGAACGATATATTAAAGTATTCACCTCTCTAAAATTGAGTTCATTCTAAGTGGGGATACAGCAATGAAGCTGTCGATTTTTTTTCTATTGTATCGCATTTTGTGAGTGCGAAAAGGTGTACCGTTTGTGTTACAATTGAACTTTTACTCATTAGAGTATCGTATGTTATACGGAAACAATGAGGTTGTGCGAGATGTGTCAAGTAGTTTGACGACAGGGGCACGTCATTTAGACCTTGTACTAGTAGTAGGTAACTTTCAATGATGACGGCCCTTCGAGCGCTTCTCAAGGGCCTGGTACGGGCGGTGTTGGATGCAGCGCGAAGAGGCCCGAAAAAAAATGGAGTGGGTAGCCGCGAAAGACACTCTGATTGCGGGTTTTGACACCCAGGTCGACCGCCTTCGGGCATTGTGAAACTTCAGGGCAAGAGTTGCTCGTGTCATTCGTACGGCTAGTCGAAACACAACACAAACCACGCAATACGAATCACGGATTGGAAATCACGGAAGAGGCGTAAACACAGGACCATATAGGTGCGCAATATCCCACGTAACCAAAACGCGAGGAAAAGGCCTCAGGAGTAGTAGTTCGTTTATTGAAAGAAAGAAAGAAAGGGGAGAAAATAATATCTACAAAACAAAATCTTTGGTCATCCGGGGCCTCTACCGATCGCATTCTAGTATTTCTGTCGTTGTTCTGCTTCTGTCTGGGCCTCACGGGCTCTTACTGGTTAGTCCGATGTAGTCCAGAAGTTGTGGGATGCACGCGCTTTGCTGGCGTCACCTGTGAAGCTTGACTGATCACCGTTGTCTCAAAACTGTGACGTGTCGCTCCAATGGATGCGTCATCTCGTAGACCAGGATCACCAAAAACCTTCTCTAATCAACATGTGGTGCAGCATGGGGCCACCGAACCTCATTTCTCAATCATGCTTTGCAATATCAACTCTGAGGTCACCTCAGAATATTCCGATACGTTTTGATCTGACTCGCCGGCAGAGCAGTGTGACTGGAGTTTGTGCGTCAAAGCTAAAAGATTACGGGTTTTGGCTAAAGCTTGACTGGAAAAGGTGTGGATAAAACACTCTGGGTGTTCATTATTCAGGAACGTAGATTTGATGTTTTTCAGCTCTTCAACCACAATATCCTTAGAGAAAATCATTCGAGTTCCACAGGCCAGACATTGTAAAACGTTTTGTTTAAATTTCATTGGGAAAACGAATTGAAAACGAATCTACTGATCATTCAAAGTTGGTTTGTGAAAAAGCGAACGGCACAACTTTCCAGTTGATCAGTTGAGAAAATGGAACGTATTCTGGTTTTCTTTTTCGGTCTTAAAATTCATTGAAGAATGAAGTTGATTAAAAGGACTTGATAGCATGTCTGGAAAAACATTTTGATCAGAAAGGATGACAATATGCGCGACGCAGATGATGTCCGGTAGTCCGTTTTTTTCCGGTTTGACCACGGATCGAGTGGGAAACCCAGGAATTACACAGTTCGTCTGTCTGTAGATTGTATCATGTAAAAAAGGACTGTATATTAAATTTACAAATAAATCATAATAATTCCTTTCATTTTGTAGCTCCAATTTTCCGATCTGTTTGCTTTTCTCATCCTACCCGTACCAGTACGTCGATACCGGGGTCCCATGTCCGAATGGGTAGGATTCTACCTGTGCTGTATTCCTAATTTGGATCCTCAGTCGAGTCACGCACTGCTGCTCAGACTCAACCAGATCGAAACAACAGTCCAGTGCTGCCTTGCTTTTCAATTGATGAAAAACTGTATTCCGAAATCGTTCTGTTACGCGATTGCAAAAAATCGCAATTTTTCAATAATTTGTAATTGTAAAATTGCTTTCTTGTATCTAAAAAAGAATATGAGAATATAAAATGTTAAAAATAAATCAAGTCTTTTAACTTCGTTTTCCTTACTCACCATGTTTATAATCGTATTTTAGTCACATTTCAGTCTTGAGTGTATATGCATTTCCGTTGTTACTGTTCCTATGGTAACCCCATGACAGAACATGTAAAGCTGCCACAACAGTTGATAAATTTACTTGGATACTAATGAAAAAACCATCGACTCACAATTATTTTGTTCAATTCGCCCTTTGACACATTTGTTCCATCGAGAGTGTTTCACCGCACACATATGAGCCGTTCGTTACTGCATAAAAAAGAGGAACGCGTGAGATACAGACAGTTGTGTATCTACCGTCCAAATGCCAGGTGAATTAAAAGTCACCCCCGGATTTGATCAATCACATCGAGGTAAAAATGAAAGTGATCCGAATAATTGAAAACCAGGAAACCACCCTTGAATCGTAAGCGTGGTTACGAGTGAATAATTCCGATAGGTTTATTAGAATGAGTTAAACACAGATGTTGCGAACAAGCGGTGCTTACAAGTCGCTATTATAGGTGTGCTTTTGAGCCCTGGGGTCCAAAGTTCCAACCCTCGGAAACGTTCTTCACTGTCTTGTTTGGTTCGGCGGTTCACGGCTGTTCAAGCACATTCCAGGTGTATCTGGAAACTAGTGTATGATACCTTAGACTGTGTCCAGCTAAAGGCATCTTTAATTCCAAGAGTAACGTATTTTCTTCAAACTGGTTTGCTGACAATCTGCAGATGAACTGCATCGTTCAATTAAGCCTTCAATGTGTGGGAACTAACCTTAGTCGCTTTTGCTTTCAGCAACGGTTCTATGAGTTAAGTTCGGGCTTTCGCTCCACGTTGAACCGGATACCGAATGATCGATCTGAACAGTTCTCAATACAATTACTCTACTACCCTACCAGTTATTTTAATTCCATCACAGCTTTTGACTTATCTTAAATCCCATTTTTTTGATGTGAATAGATCGATCGGAGTTGGGTAGAAGCATTGCCCAGCTGTTTCGTCCATGTCGAGAACGATCTTCTACGCCGTTCCTCTGACCAATTCATCGGGATTCAGATATCTGTAATGATTCCCATAGATTCTTTGGAAAGGAAGGAAAGTAAAAATGTGGCGAACAAGTCATACTTTCAGTGCTTTATCTACTAACCAATTACGACACATTATATAACTCAGGGAAATAACACAGGGAGACAGTCAACTCAGGGTTTTAGTGTGTGTAAAATGGAAATTCAGGGGTTGGGAGGGAGATGTTTCAGCACTGACCGCATAACTAGTGCTAATCCCTTACGGAGTGTGAATATTCAACTATTGTGTCAGGTGACCGGACCTCAGACACAAGGCCATGGGAGGTGAAGGGGGATTTAATGAACTGTTTGTGTACACCTAATGAGGGGGGTTTGTTTATTCTAATTGTTATCGCCTCTCCTGTAGATAGTTTTCACATCCTTAGACCGGACCCTCGTCAGTGAACAGATTGGCCCGAATGATTCCCGGTGTGATTCGCTTCGATCAGAGGTATGGCGACCGCACTCGCGTCTGCCTTTATCGGCGCTCGACTGAGCCAAGCTGGGTGGTGTTCTCTAGTTCGATCCGCGAGGCATCTGGTGGTGCGACCCACGTTACTTGCGCCACAGGAGTAAGTAAACTGGTCAACACAAAAAGAGGTCATCTTCGTCGGTAGTCTGTCCTTCATCTGTATTGGGAGAACTGATTTGGAAGATTAGAGTATGCGCAATTCCGTTGAGAAATAACTATTTTCTACCACATTCGTCAATCGTTCGTTTGTTGTCCTCGCAAGGGTGTCATCTTTGAAAAGCAATGAAATGTAAACCCTTTTCTTCTCCACTGTTGGGTCCTTTGATTTTGCGAAGTAAACTCTCATACAACGTTCGATCAGTTCCTCTGGGTATCCATTTTTTTGGAACGTTGACTTAACTGTTGCCAATTCATCAGCCACTGTGTCAGTAGAACAAAGTCTTCCTACACGATTGGTGATGAACTGGATTGGGCTTCGTTTACGCTACATCGGGACCAATCTGCATTGTCCTGTTCACCTATTCTATCTGTGCATGCTTCGTTTGATGGAGCCATACCCGCATCACGACAAGTAAATATCAAGAAACGCTATTCATTGAGTACATTCCATCTTTAGCGTAAAGTTTATATTAGGATGAGCCCGATCAAAGCAGTGGTTATACTTTACCGCATCTCACGGGTGCGGTAACCAAGTTTCATTTTGGATGGTTCCGGTGCAGCGGTTTCGTATTTGTCAACGTCTTGCTTTAGACTCTACGGTTCGATGTTTGAGGCTCTCCACCGCAACCCCAATTTGGTGGTAGATAGCTTGCTATCATCCTAAAGAAACCTCTTGTGGTTCGCTAATCCAAGTCCCGCTAGGCTTAGGTTACCGATTTCCAACACTAAACAACTAAACTTCATGACTACTTGGGTCCACCCCGTCTGTTGTCCATCATCAGACGTCTGTCGAACTTTAAGCTTTTCAAATTAGTCTAACTCACAAAGGATATTTGATAAGTTAAATCTTAAACACGGAAGTATAACTTTTTCCCCATATTTAAATATATTTCCAAAGCTTCCGAGGTGTACTCATTTCGTCAAAATTAATTTTAAAAAGTCAACTGTACCGTTTCAAAACGTGTTGGATCACCAAAAATGAGTCTGCGGTCTATCTTTTGGGGCCAAAGGCGTAATTAAACAACGGATATGCTGTAAACCTAAGAAAGTAGCTGACTTGAGTATGAAATGACCAAATTTCGTCCAGATACACGTGTTCCGTGGCGTTTACAACTCCGATGTGTGAGATGCGTTCCGTTTGCGATCATAGCTGTCACCGCGTATTGTGTTTAGAAAGGAATCGGCTGTGCATACGGAGTTGTTGAATTATCTGGAGCAGCCACTCAGGGCAAACCAATATAATCCCGGTGAATACCGCTTACTGAATTCTTTCCATTCGCAGAAGGGCGCATCACTGATCCGTAATAATGTCTTAAGCTTTAACTAGGAAGTCATCAATCATATGGAATAAATTGTCTTCTACCAATGGTCGATTGCTCCTAACTTCTCGTCCCAGGGCTCCCGTCCAAGGCAACATGTTTTATACGTTATCTGTCTGTAAACAGAATTCAAATTCTGCCGCAGCTCACTCGCATCAGGGAGCACGTGACTGGTTGGTCTGCTATCGATTTAGCCAGCGTTGACAGACCCGACGTGATTATCGATCTGTATTACAAATGTTGGTCCTGTAAATCCTTTTTGACACCATAAGAGTCAACCCGTTCCATTTCAGTGACTCGAATTCTTTCTAACCAGGGGACTGCAATTGCAAAACTGTCCTCTTGAAAAATTATCTTTCATTCTGGCCTGTTTTATTTGGCGCGTGTATTCTCAAACGAGTGTGGTATCAATTTTTCACTTATCCCGAATGAACGGCTTTTATGCTCTCCAGCAATTTACCTCAAAGGTCTCGAACCCGCTCGTTGTGTATTACTTTATTTTTCTACTTGCCCTACAGAGACTGTGAAGCATCTAGCCTCGCCTTATGATCCGTTTCATTGCTGATCGAAAAATGCATTTCTGCACACATCGTACTCAATGTGACGTGATTTTGGATTTTTATGTTATCGAAAATCCACCATCAGCAGTCATCAAGACTTGGGGTGTTGAACTTGGCCAGCTTAACCACCCAGGGGTGACAGTGCATCGATTTCCCCTGTTGGCCATCATTGACAGATGCAGTGTATCATTGGGGTTAATCGTTTTCTCGTCCACTGTTTTAAGACACGTTAGGCACGCACTTTAACCATTTGTTAAAACGCGGTTCCAATTGACTGTGCTTAGCTATTCTGTCCCACAATTTTATCACAAATGGTAGTCTCCGTCCACCCTCTCTCTCCCGATGAGATGTGTCGTTTTCACACAGAAATCCAATGAAACAGTCATGATCGTCTTGATGGTAAAAGTCATAAAAGTTTGTCGTCCAGACAATTCATGGCCAGCACGTACCTGTTGGAAGCAACGCATTTCATCAACCTTGACCAGTTGGCTGTCCGGATGAGATGGTACGCTTGAGCATCGATACAGTGTGTTAGTTCGCGTCTGAGGTACCTATTCATTATCATTTTATACGTATTTCTTCACAACTTCGCGCTTCGTGATCACAGGGGAGCATGTTGTGAACCACTTTTCGAATTATTGTAATAGTCTTAAACAGAAACTCTGTGCTGATCCTAAACGACGAGATGACGCGTACCACGGAGCGATATATTGCGGTTTTCGGAAAACTGCGATCAATCAAGCCTTTCAGATGACGTCAGTAGGGTGCGTACGTGTCACCGCTTCGGGAATACATACCATAGACTGATTGTACCAACCAATCAGAAACCGTGCGGCTCAGATAGAAACTGTACGATTCCAGAAATACTAGCACGCGATTTGCAGAGGCTTGGATGACCAATGAAATTGTTTTGTACATGCTTTATTTAATTCCCCTGTTTTCTTTCAATAAGCGAACTGCCATTACTTTGGCGTTTTCCTCTCGTCTCCGTTACGTGGGATACTGTCGTGCTAGTACCAGTAGGACTCAGTGCTTACGTGGCATCTGTGATTTCTAATCCGTGATTCGTATTTCATGATCAGTGCAGACTACAACCATTGTATAAGTGTGCCAATTTAGATAGACTCTACACTTTTTTTCCAAACATACATCACCAACCGCCGCGTGAATTTCTCAGCCATCCAGTTCCAGGTTAATACACCAGTCCCGGAACTGTTATCTGTTTGTCAGAATCGATGAATAGGACAACTTATCCCCATTGCGAAACGGTTGGTATACTCCACTGGTGAGTATTGGAGTTGTACGAACCTGGAATCAACAATTTCCAGATGACTGGCAAATGTGTTCTGCCACAAAATAGCAACACGGTGTGCGAAAACCGACCGATTTTCTTTCATCTACCACAATCCATTGGATGGTTTTTTTAGGTGATTTTTTCTCCCCCATTTGCTCACTGTTTGCCAATCTACTCTGGTGTAAAACCACCGTTCCCAATGACGACTACGACTATCATTATTCGCGCTATTTAAAATCACATCTACGCGCCCGGGATAACAACGTCCAAACGGCAATATTCAGATCTATAGGCTACCGATTCGCTCTGCTCTGCTCTGCTTTGCTCTACTCTACTCTACTCTACTCTACTCTACTCTACTCTACTCTACTCTCCTCTACTTTACTCATTAGTTCATCTGTTAAATTCAGCTGGACGGAGTAGTAAACCTGGCTGTTTTTCATGGTGTCTGTGGGCGGAGGGGTGTGTATGTGGAGATCAAAGGAAGGAAGGAGAAAGGAGAGCTTCCCAAAATATGTTCACAGTTGGGTGCACCGCCGAGACGAGTAAAGTGGTCAGTCATATTATCCAGGGCGAGGTGCGTATGTGTGTTTTCAAATACGGCACGTTCTTGGGTAAATTAGCGATGGAATGACTCAGCCGAGTGCAATCAATAAAAAGCTATTTTTCCCCGTTATTTTCTCCGTACGTTTTACGATGGACCAAGTGGAGCAGTAACATAAATTTCGACCGGATTTCATCCACCACAATGAATCAGACGATCATTTTTTCTAACTTATCAACCGGCAGATACAGCCATGTATCCGATTAACTTACCGATAGTCCCGAAAACATCAGGCCTCGGGTTGCGGCTGGCCACCCCTCCCTTACACCTCGCAATATGCTCCCATACGACCA
>UZAN01000377.1:0-10309 GCA_900618425.1 Echinostoma caproni | reverse complement strand
CTGAACCGCGCGGCGGGATGATTCATGCCTCTTTCTGTGGATCATTCGTTGTTGGTCTTGGTCTGCACTTGGCACGTACGTTGCCTCTTCTTCCGCGTGCCATTCCGACTGGTTTGACCCGATCGCGGCGCGAGATGCGTTGATCGACAGCTCCGACGTTGTGGCATTCGGTGGGTATCTTTCCCGTTAGCTGCGGATCGTCTTTCGGGCTGTAATTGTCGATTCACTCTTTTCGGGTGGCAGTCAACATTGTCTCGCGAGGCACTTCCCGCCGCTGCGTCTGTGCGTCTGGTCGGATGGGCCCCATTCTTGCTTCGGTCGCTAGCCAGGACTCTCTTTGAACTGCCTTCCATCACAATATGACTGAGTGTCGCAAATAATGACGCTCGTGTGTCTATTCGACAGTTGCAATCCCATTCCACATAAATTCTCTATCTTCCCTTTGATTCTGGTCCCAACATTCCAAACTTTAATCTGTTCATTATTCCAAATGGGCATTCAAAAGACAGCAACCCAAACTGGCCCATGAAAGTACATCCTCAACGGTTGTAAAACTGAAACTGATCCCGGAAGAGGTGAATGAACCGGATATTTCTTTGCATAATTTTCTTACGCCAAATGTTCAAATTATATTCCATCTTTGACAACTGCAGTAAAATGTGGAGTGGAGCCCTGTTCTCTTCAATTTATTCCTTGAGAAACTCCAACATTTATTCGGCTAACGAGTTCACACTTCATTGCCACTTAGTCTCTAATCCATCGCCTAACGATCGCTCCTTTGTTTCCTTTATATTGTTGGTGGCACGGATTCCGTCCATTTGAAATAACCAACTCCATCCCTTCGTCACGTCTTTTCACGCCAGTGGTGTGAACAAGCCGTCAAACACCAATAACATCTACCGTTTGGCCCTGTGAAACTAGAATACTCCCACTCGCCCACCTCGAACAAAGTCCCATGAAAAACAGGGTTCACTGATTGTCATCACTTCGATGTTCTCCTCCACCCAGCATGAGACACCTATTTTTTAATGTACCACGTATTCACGTCAAAACGTTTGAGCAATGGTAAATTCAAAGCGATCAGGATGATGAAATAAAAGTAATTCTCTTTTAAAATAACCGACTTCAGTTAGGAATGTTTGCATTGGATGAAGGCCCGAGTGAAACGATAGAAAATGAAGTCTACCTAGTCAAGGCAACGGAAATTACGATGCGGTTACCATGAGAACAACGTGAAAAACAATACGCTGGTACTCAACTAGGAAGGATAAAAAATAAAAAGAACTATAGAAAATTCCTATTGCAGTACAAACTTCCATTGATCAATTTCATGTCGAAATCCGATGTTCATATCAAGTTATGCATCAATATTGAGAGACTAAAGAGCAACACTTCGGTATACAAATCCACGAACCAAAACTCACCGGTTTGACATCGTTTTCCAGAGCGTACATGAAATCAGCCCGCTTGACTAGCAAGCGATCGAACGCATCCGGCTCCAGTTGTGTTTTTCCCGAAGGCTACAAAACATGCCAGAAAAAGGTGGGATTACGATGTGTGAGATTACCGAAGAACAAACCAATAGAATCAATGGGCACGAAGTAAATCAAGTTCACAAAGAAGGACCAACCAACTGTAATGAATTACATCGGGTCGGTCAGCGGACATACATGTATTGAACAAATTCCACACCGATTCGCGCGCATATTTCACTATGTACCCTAGTTCTCGACCACAGACAGGAGTAATGCACAGCGTATACTGTTATCGCATCTCTGCCAGTTTCAGCAGGAAACTGGCTAGTTTCTCGACTCTTCATCTTTGTGCTACTCTAACTGGATTGACTTGATCGCTGAAAACAATACATCGATCCGTGTTTAGTCTAACCCAAGGACTTCTGTACAGTCAGATGAAGATCGTGAGAGGAGTGTATTTGTCGCCTTGTTCGTTTTCATTTGTCCTCAGTATTGTCGCGTGTGTTCTTTCCGGCCGCACATTCGCCGTTGAAATTTCAAATTTGACTCACAGATACTTGTGAGTACTGGTGTGAAATAATTGGTTGAGATGACTTCCTTGTGACGACTTGCATGTCCCAATGACCCTGCGAGCTACACAGGATGGCTTCTCACAGCCGTAGATCCAATCATGCCTGAAAGATCAACGGGTAGAGGCCAGACGAAGCTCAGTCTCACAAGGCCAGCTGCTTGGGCACCTCCTGGCTTCCTTCCTTCTATCCACACCCGACCCTGGAGAGGCCACTCCAGAAAATAAACACGGTGAGGGGCAGTTTACCGGTCGAAACCCCCCGCTAGATGGACGTAGGAGCGGGGTACTTGGGGCTTCCTCTCGACGGTGGGAGAGGTCTTCGCACTTCATTGGACAGTTACCGCCCGCCCAAGCTGGGCAGCCCCCAGCCAATAAGGTGCTGTCCCATCCACGTTCCGCTTGTCTCACTGGGTGCATGAAGCTAAGGGATGATCCCGAAAAGCGGACCGATAATCAACGGACCAGTGAACAATAAATCTAACCGAACTTCAAAGGCCTTGCGTGACAGGTCTCCAGAAGCTCCCACACGGGTGCTTCGTTCACGCTCCCGCGTTGAATTTACACCCCACTGCCTTGTGGGTCAGACTTTTGAGTCAAAGGATCCGGTTAGCGTTCCCAAAGAAAAAACCCCTTCGTCGGTGTGGGCTACCGCGAAGTATGTCGTGCTTTAAAGTCTTGGGCACCCATTTGGATAACTATCTTTCTCATCTATCTAGTTCTTCTTGTCAACCCCGAATAATCCCAGATGCCTCCTGTTTACGCCACCCATCGAATATCAATTAGTGTTTTACAAACAAGGCCAGACAATCAGAAGCTATAGGATTTTTAAAGCCAATACCCCCTTTTCACTTAGCCGCGTTCAACGTCCGCACATTCTACCAGATCTGTCAACAAGCTGCCCTAGCTAGAACCCTTGAAACCTTCCATTTAGATGTATGCTGTGTCTCGGGAACACGCATACAAGACCCTACTTCAATCATCTCCCTGCGTTCTCCAGATCCGCGAATGCATCGACAGATTGCAGTTCGCCAGAAATGAAGGACGAATTCTACAAGGACCTCTCTCAACTACACGCAATCCCAGCCAACCGGACGGACAACGGAGATCTACTACTTCAACTGTTCCTGTCAAGCACGAACTTCTCGCACAAGAAACGACACCGCCCTACATGGAGACCGTCAACCTCCTCACAGCGCCGGACCCAAATCGACCACCACTCTATCAGTTACCGCAGGAGGCGGTCGATTCGAGATTGCCGTTCTTATTGATCAGCAGCTGTGGATACGGAACACGCCTTGCTACGGGCCAAGTTCTCCATTACGCCTGGCGAACAACCTCAAAAAGGCCAGCGACAACGGATACCCAGGATATAACGTCAGCGATTGTAGCAAATCGACCGTCGAAACGGAGCTCTCCGATCGCCTGTCAGTTCAACCACCAGCCGAAGGATTCAATGACACTGGAAGCAAATCAAGGAAGCCATGCAAATATCGATAAAAACGTCGGACCCTGGTGCAGGTTCAAAACACAAGCGATTGATTTCAGACCTCGGCTACCCTGCTGGACGCCCGCAGAACCCTCCCTCCCGATATCACATATGACACAGCTGATCAACAGTGTGAGGAATGACCGCGAGAAGTGGTAGGTAGAAAAGAGATGGAAAAAGCTGCGGCCATTGGTAATAGTAGCAACCTTTTCCGTCTAATTGGGAATACGGGCTCCAGGAAAGTAGGCGAGAGGTAATTAAGGAGTCCGATGGCTCACTGATTCACCATCAGCAACGCCATCTTCATCGATGGGCTGAACTTTTCGAGGCTCAATTCCAATGGCCGACCGCAGAGTGGTTGAAATAAATAACTATCCAAAACCCAGCGGATTCCTAAACCGACACTGTCTAGCTTGTTTTTACACAAACAAATTCCCCGAGGTGTGAATGTGCTTGCAAAGTGGTAAGTGGGATCTTGTTGCCATTACCCAAACTTGGTTGACTGCTGTCATTCTGGACTCTGAACTGCACCACCCGGAATGTTGCTGCCGAGACGTGATCGTGCCACACAATGTGGCGGTGTGCTGCTATATTTCCGCAGCAACCTTCAATCTGAACCATTTGATCTCTTCGATGAAGCCCCCGACACACTTTGGTGCACAATGAGGCTGTCCAAAGACAGCAATTGTTTGATCAGTGCAGTCTACCGTCCCTGCATCCTCCGACTTACCTAACGAAGTATTCTTGCGGACTATGAGAAACGCTCTCCCAGTAAAGTTCTCATAATGGGAGACTTCAATTGTTCCAATTTTATGAAAAGCCAGAACTATCAGCACCCTTTCGAGTGAAATTTATCACAGTTTATAGACTCACATCCAATGTATGATCACGTAAAGGATCCCACCAGATTTGGAACAGGCCAGCAACCATCAAAGTTGGACCTGGTATTGGCAATTGAGGAGCTTATGATCGAATCGGTCGAAATAACGTCTCCATTAGAGATAAGGGACCACGCAGTTTTGCTTTTCGATTACATTTACCAGGCCTCAGTAGAAATATGCCTGAAACCCAACACACGCACCGTTACTGACTACAGAAAATTACTGAGCCTTGTTGCTTTCAAGCAAGAGAGTTTAAAATATGTACGAACACCGACACTTGGGATAACTATATCATGTTGAGAAATCTTTGTGTAAAAACCCTGGCATAAATTTATTTTTAATCCAAAGCTCCTATATAAGCATATCAATGCCACCAGAAAAGTGAAATACGGAATACCGGCAACAAGGCATGCAGGACGCGTTTCCACTACTAATTCTAAAGCAACTGACTTCCTAAAAGTGCAGTTCTATGAAGTGTACGCTGCAGGTGACAAAGGCGGATTACAGTTTCCATACCTTCCGTCAAGTATCCGATACCCCCAATGACCACCATGAACTTCAAATGTAAAACGGTATAAACCAAACTATTGGTGCTGCGTCGGAATTCATCTCTAGGGGGAGACATCCACCCACGGACCCTGACGTCCTTGGCAAATCACAGATCTGAAACAATTGCCTATTTATACCAAAGAATGTTCGAAAAAATGAAGATCCCTCAATCCTGGAAACACGGTATTTACAAAAATGGCTGCCGAAGTGATCCTGCGAACTTCTACACTTCTTACACTTCTTTCTGCTCTCTCAATAGTAACGGAATCGCTTTTTGATGATTCGCTGATGAAGCATTTTGAGAAGTATAACATTCTTTCGCCAGTCCAACACGGGTTTCGAAGGAAACGCTCGAGCACCACAAACCGGCTACTTGCACGAGATGAATGGACAAGATCAGTCGACGCAGGGGAGGCAGTAGACATAGTCTACTTAGACTTCTCCAAAGCTTTTGACAGGGTTAACCCCAATATACTACTGCGAAAGCTCATAACTACGGTGTCCAATGACTGCTACTTGACTGGATTGAGGAATTTCTTCGACAGTGTACCGTATCGGTTCGATGTACATGGTTCTCTATCGGGACCGATCGAGGCTGTCCGTGGAGTTCCACAAAGATCCGTAGTCGGTAGGTACCTTTTGCTAGCATTCGTAAACTACCTACCAGATGTCCTTAGAGAAAAGGCATTATTATTCGCTGACCACGCCAAAACATGGAGGACAGTACAATATCCAGAAGACTATGAAACCTTGCAGGAAACTCTTGATGCAGCTTACCCGATGATCTATCATTACTGAAATCGAATTTAACGTCGAGAAATGCAGTTCAGTTCAGTTTGTACAACCGTGCACTATCGTGCGTCGGTTTTGGTTGATGTCTTTTGGCTTCCCATTTGGATGAACATAAGGAGAAAGACAGGAAGGGTTGAAAGTAGAACCAACGAGATAATTTAGGAAATGCAAGGTTGTATCGCTGCGCCACAAGGGTCGTTTTCCATACTTACTTGGAATTCAGCCATTACCGCGTTCTCCAAACAAAAAGGACCTAGGAGCTATCGTTCGTGAGAATCTAGGATGTTCCACACATTGCGCTGAAGTGTCATCAAAGGCCATATAGCACGTCGGATTGCTAAAACATGTTTTGGGGCCATTCAAGAAAGACCTATTGCCCCGTTTAATATCGGCATGCATTAGACCACACACCGAGTATGCTCTACAGGCTTGGAATCTGTGACTGATTCGAAATCACAAGGCACTCGAACGTCCGTAGAGAACAGCAACCAAAATGGCCAACGGGTTAGTTTAAGACCTACGGTGATAGGTTGTAAATCCTCGGGCTCTATTCCTCTGAATACCGTCGAATTTCAATATTCGGATTGATTTATACTAATAGTCGAAGTCGAGTCCGGGCTTACGGCACGTTTTCGCCCGAGTTCACCACGGAAAGCGGAGCTGGTCAGGGTTGCCCTTTATCTCCTTTTCCATTCATCTTAGTCATAAATTTGATTATCGAAACAGCCCAATCCTCGTGCGAAGCTAGCGGCATCGATTTACTTCAAGGTAGCAATAATTCTGATCTGCAATTTACAGACGGCATTGTGCTGCTAAGTGAATACCCAGATAAGTTGCAAAGCTTTTATGGATAGCTTGAGCGTAGCTATGTTCGGTATGCGCAAAATGTTACTACAAGACTGGGTTGATCCAGCATCCAGCCTCATTTTAGCCGGGGAAGTAATATAGACCAAGCGGATAAGTTTCGTTATTTGTCGGCTTCATTTCACCGGGTGGACGCATCACGAATGAAGTGTCAGCTCGCATATAGAAGAATCGCTTGGCCGCTTGAGACATGTGTAGCGTCGACACGACATCCGACTGTCTGTGAAGGGTCGAGTGTTTGCCGCAACCTTTTGTACATCGCTGTCTACGCAGCATTGCACGAATCTGGTGGGATAGTCGGAAGAGCAATGCTGAGGTTAGACGTAGAGGGTTAGATAATCGTGGTCGCCCACTGTAGCAAGTGATCGTACTCTGTAGATTACGTTGGTTGGAGCATGTGTTACGCATGTCACCAGGTAGTTCGCCACGGCGAGGAATGTTTGTTGTGACCGGTAGTGGGTGGAAAAAGTCAGGGGTGGTCAAGCTCATATTTGACACGAGGGTATGAAATCCTTAACCAGGGGACGGCGTCACATAGGTACCGTTAGGCTCCCTGGCTGGGGACCTCGGGATGATCGTAACCGATGTTGAGGGACACTGAGTGATATGGCTGAGTGTCGTAAACAGTGGCGTTCGTGCATTTTCTCATACACTGCAACCTTAGACCACTGAAATTCTCCATTTTCTGTTCGACTCTACTTTCAACTTTTCTACCTTATTCCTACTGTTCATCCAAATGGACAGCGAAAAGACAGCAACCAAAACCGGTGCACGAAATGGCATGGTTAATGTTGCATAAACTGAAACTGAACTTCCTTGATCTTCCGATTCGCCGCTATCTCTCTCCATCTACTACATTCAACCACAACGCTTCTAAGGGGCAAGCATCCAATAAACAGATAGCCAAATTCGGAATAAACTCATACGTTTACGACACAAAAGCTTCAAGAAATAAATAGCACATATAAGTATGGCAGGCAGCAAAAGCAAAATCGAAGTGCAGATCACCCAGTTCAAATTCGAGATTCGAAAACCGTCACCGCCAGTCCACCCTGAAGAACAATAGCATGGTCACCGCCTTACTCCAACCAAGCATATTTTAGTAGCTCACTACTTGAAGCCTTAGACACACGTGATTTCCATTACGGAGTGATAGTGGATAAGCTTTTTAGCCATTTCATTATCCGTTATACAATGATGATGAGTTAGAACTGTATATGTTTGTATAGTGATGGAATGACACGGATGACAATAAAATGAAACCCGATAAACCTAACACTGGAATAACTGAAGGCAGTTATTCAGTCAGGCTAGACACCCTTATCTTCCATCATATATTTGCAACATGACGACCAGGGGAAAACGAACTATTCTTATCGTCAGTTGCATGATATCAATTCTGTTATGAGGGTTCGTTCGAACCATGGGCAAACGCATGTGGGTAGGACAGCCAATCAGTGAGCGCATGCTCGAATAGTTGAACTGAAATAAATAATAACTGAGCCCACCAGTGAACACGGCTCAACTGAACTGTCAGACAATCATGTTCACAATCTTACTGCCGCAATTGGTTCCATCGACGATTATATTACATATTTTTAGTCGAACAAAAATGACTGCCACTGTGCATGTGTTATCTTCCCCTCCAAGATTGAGGCGCTAGTGACCTACCAGAACGACAGTAACATCAGAATTCCTACTGATTCAGCTGCGACTGCTACAAAACCAACGCATAGATCACTGATTCCCTTCTTCACACCGTACAGCTGTGGGATAATGTTACCCAACCCTCATCTGCACAGATTATTAGATTGGAGTGCAACAGAGTGGCTGGTTGTGGGCGTTTTTCAAAGTAGATTGCAATCGCGTTTTACTTAAACAGACTGACATCCATATGGATTATCTTGTGAAAAGTAGTGACTGCGGACCGACAGAACATTCTGTACGAATAAGTCAATTTTCATTCCCATTGGGTAGCCGACAACTAACTTCCCGGGGGCAATGAGCGTATCCGACGGTTTTTGACCGTTGTAAAGTGTTCTTAATGAGAGTGAGCTCATGGGTTTCGGGATGAAGAAGGTATCCCTCTTTTGGTTAACATGACAGGATTAGTGAAAGGATGACATTTTACATCCATCTATGGGTGGTAACAGGGTACCCATAAGCTGATAGAGTCACTCGTTTTCCCTATACTCGGATGAACAACCTAGGTGAAGTGAAGGAATTTCAAGTGCACAAAAGAAAGACAGGACACGATGATAAAACACAGCACTTTGGAAAAGCAGTGGCATGGACAAAACGGTCAGGCAAATTGGCGAAGTATTATTTCAGCAAATCGAGATTAACAGAGTCAAAGCACAGCGAGCCGCCAAATTACACACACTTACTTGTCTGCCGCTACTTTGATGCTGCAGATAGTGAGGAGTGTCCAAAAGAGTTATATTTATCGAATTGATTCTAGCCAATTTATCTCGATATCAAACCTAGCGGTGAGCGCATACAGGCCAAAGAAATGGGTACACAGAAGACGACAAGATAATTCAAACCATGCGTTGGCAAGTTGCACAACTCAGATATAATCAAATATGGGATACTAAGAAACCAAATGTATTCGAACCATCATTGTGGACATTTGTTTACAATATGACTAGACGGTACGTGTTGACTATCGTGAAGCATATGATGAAAACATACCGGTAAAATCGTTGATTAACAGAACAGAATAAAAACGAATGCAGCATCAGTCACAATCTCAAAAGAAGCCGATTGCTGAATTCTCCCTACCTTCTTGTTAAAACAGAAGCCAAATACAAAATAGGGGAGTCCTCTAAGTAGTTCGAACTGGTAGCCGGAACTTAACTATAGGAAGACGTGATCGCACCAGGAGTGTGCACGATTCACAGGAATCCCAGGAACTAAACTCCAAGGTCGAAAGTTGCTTCAAGCAAAAGTGAAACATTTGAGAAGGTAAACAGTCAATCAGGTCTGTATGAAGCGAATGAAAGCCAACTATATGTATATTAAATCATGTGAATCAACAAATGTTTGTATTGCATCTCTCCGGATTCCATAAAATGCAACGGATGCCGGGAGAATGTTTTTTTGTTCTAATGAAGATGAATTAGTGCAACAAACCACACATTCAAAACCCGAATAAAACTCAGACACACCCGGGGAGCACCACCGGGCGGTGGTGGCCCGGTGGTAATGTCAAATTATCACCTCGGAGGACACGTATTCGAATCCTATCACCACTTTATGTGTTAAACGTCAGTCGTTTGATTGACCGCTTCCCCTTCCTAAACATTGTCTCCATATATACAATTGAAAGAAGTGAGAATGACAAGATTAGAGTTTTAAATCCGTCCGTCATGCAACAATACGATTGTTTCTCGATGGCTAAGTGTACAGGGCTTTTTCCGATGACGTGAACCAGTCAGTTTTTAGCTTTTTACCATGAGCTGTGCTTTGCAGTCTTGTACGCAGTGTCCATGTCCTTTATTCCTTACCCGTTAATCTCATGTACTATTACTTTACAAGTTTTCTTATTGCAAGTCTCGGAAGAGCAGAGCTGTATGCTACCAAGCGCGTCCCCAGGTCGCGGATGAGAGAACGGTCGTCATCTCACGGTTAACTCTGAATAAGATGGATCGCTGCCCTCCAAATTAGCGATCGCGGACGATCAGAGACA
>UZAN01000376.1:0-10311 GCA_900618425.1 Echinostoma caproni | reverse complement strand
AAAGTGATTAACTTATCTCCACCGTCTAGTATAAATCTTTTTCATTGTGAGACCTTCTCGGTTTTGATCATTCTCCGTCAACAACAATAAACTTTTCGGAGACAGTGCTCTCCTTTCCTTATCATCAGATAAGCACGGCATTAGCGGTCGGCTATTCAATATCCTTTCGATTTCTATAAAACAAGTTGACAGCGTTTCCTCGTGCATGAATTGCTCCTTTGTCAACACAAGCAGTAATCTGCGCACGGAGCGGATCATTCTCTCCCATACGCCTCTCCTAAGACTTGAGGAAGGAGGGGTGAAGAACCATTTCATTCCATCGCATGCAAAACGGTCGTTAATCTTGTGTCCATCCCAGCGTTTAATTGTATCCTTTAGTTCCGATACGGCACCCATGAAATTTGATCTGTTATCACTATAAATCACTGAAGGTCTTCCTCGTCTACCGATAAATCTCAATGGACACAAGATGAACAAATCTGTACTGAAACTGCCCGCTGTCTATGAGTGCACGGCTTGAGTCTGTAAACACGTAAACACGCAGCCATATTTCTTTTCCGAACCATGACCCTTGCGAACAAACAGAGGTCCAAAATAATCAACTCCTATTGAGTTTAACCAGTACCAACCCTTTTGGACCCTACATAGCAGTGGAGAAGTTGTCTTTTGACCTGCAGAAGCTACCATTCTCCGACATATTACTCGCTTCACAGCACCGAACCCCTTGACAATCCAATACTTTCCACGGATCGCTGACAAAACTTGTGATGTACCATTATGTACTTCTCTACTATGATAGTGGCGAATAATGAGATCAGTCAAATGATATCAATGGGGTAGGATCACCGGATGCTTGAAATGCGATGCGTAGTTTGCGTAACTAAGTCGCCCACTGACACAAAGCAAGCCACCTATCATAACTGGGCAAAGCTTCCTCGAAGAATGCACCATGTCTCCGTTCGTGCCTCTTGAAGTTTTGTCTGTAATGTTGATTCACTGAATGTTTCGTTCTGCACTATTCTTAAACTCTTCCATCGAGCTGCGTCGATTTCCTCGACCAAGAGGTTTCCTACACTCAGGGTACTTTCGTTTCTCGACGAATACATAATTCTAATGTAAGAGGTGAAACGAATAATCCATGCAACTGACTTAACATGTTTTAAACATTGAGAGTAACGATTCAGAAGCTGTTCTAATTTTATCAACAAAATAGCTGTTTTTACGCATGCTATAATTTTCCCCATCTCCACGCCATCCGGCGAGGACGATAATAGAGATAATGCTTGTGGAATATAGCATTGTAAGAGCATGGGCCCCTCTAACCCTGTATCTAGTTCTCTTTTTCTTGATATACCTCTCGAAGTAAGGTCAGCACTGTTTTGTTCGAATCGGATGTGACACCATTGGGACCGTGGAGTACTGATGGATGATTGCTAACCGATTGGCAACGAATGTACTAATAGGTGTTGAAGTATTTTCTATGTAATATTTGACAATCATTGAATCCGTCCTGTACCACACCTCGCTGAAGATCTCCGATAGAGCCCTTTTTATCAACTCTCTTACCTTGATTCCGAGGACTGCCGCAGACAGTTACAGTCGCGGTATGGATACGGGTTTGATAGGTGCCACACGAGACTTACTGAATAGTAAACCGCTGTAAGCCGATTTTCTTGCTGAAACACCACGCGCAGGCGACGGCCCCATAACTTGTCTCAGATGCATCACAGAAAACATGCAATTCAGTTCACCCTCCTCCCGAATCTTCGTTTCTAATACTTCTTGGGAGCTTAATCACTTCTAAACACCTAACAAAGCGTGCCCAGCCTTCCCAAATACTGGCATCTTCTGCACTAAGGGGTTGGTCCCAATCCGTTTTGGATTTACACAATGTTCGCAACAACTGCTCTGCTGGGAGTCACAGAGGGGCTACCAGACCTAGCGGGTCGAACCAGGAACTGACGCTAAATAATATACCTCTTTTTGTCAATGGTTTATCTAGTAACTGGAACGGGAACGTAAAAACATCCCTTGTTGTGTCCCACTGCACGCCCAAAGCTCTCTGGCAACTGGAATCAAATTGAGACAGTTGAACCAGGTTGGTACTCGTGCTGTCTTCCGAGAGGGATTCTGCAAGTTCGTGTAAATTAGATTACCACCTTCTCAGCCTAAAACCACCTCTTCCCAATAGTTTGATCATTTCCTCCGAAAACCGTACGGCTTCAACACATGTGGTGAACGATGCGAGACGGTCATCAACGCAGAAGTTTTATTGTATGGCTTTTATCACGGCACACCCATAGCCACTACCGAATTCCCATGCAGCCCTGTTCAAGGCAAAATTAACACAAAATGGTGAAGAAGTTGCATCAAACGGGTGATCTGTCGTTTGATATTCGTCGAGATCCTTGAGTGGGTCACCCTGTGCCACCAGAGAAACCTCAAAGCGCCTCTATCGTGTTTTCGCAACTTCACTTGCATAAACATCTCTTCTATGTCAGCTATAACAGCTACATGTTCTTTTCGGAATCATAAAAGTATACCCATTAAATTTGCGGTGGTGTCTCACCTTGATAAAGCATGTCATTTGACGATTGCCCCTAGTGTTTGGCCGCACAATCGAAAACTGTACGCAGCTTTTCCGGCTTTTTTGGGTTCAGTACTGCATGATGTGGCAGGTATCAACGCGGACGAAAGTCACAATGTTACTCTTCCCTTAGGACTGGCACGGCACATCTCTTCTTTATAGTCATCTTCGTCGTCTGTGCATAACGGAACCGTAGCGCTCCGTCATTAATTAAGCCCCGCTTTAAACTGTTCAACCTTGGGAGCACTGACGCGTAGTTTCCCATGTCGATATTGACACCCTTCTTTCATGGCAGAGGGACAACGAAGCGCTCATCGACGAACATTGGACCGGACTCTACAATAGCCATGGCCTTCGTTTCGTCTACGGAAATGCCTTGATCTAATAGCTGGGCGTTTGTAAATTCTGCATTGTACATTTGCAGTACCTGACCCATTAAATTGGAGTCGTCTGCAAACAAGAAGTTGACTGATTTCATTTCATACGAAGCGAAACTTGAAGGTCTAAAAATCACCCATCCTAACAGTGTCCGAGCCGCATAAGGATTCTTTCAACCGCTGAGACTTTGGTCGAGTACCCAATGAGCTTCCGGTATGTCGCACCCAATCAATAGCAGAACGTCTTTATCAATGTATTCCACCGGAAGGTCCGCCAAATGGGGCCATTTTTCATTCTTTTAGAGATGTATCTAACAAGATCGTGAACGGGTAATTCTGTTATAACAACAACTTGCTCCACACATACTGATTCCGTTTCACTTAGAGATAGTATCTGAAAAGCACCGCTGAAAAAGTTTGTCTCGATTGATCCACTCAGTGTAGTCATCTTTGAATGGTTTCTTTGTTGGTTTAGTCCCAATTGGAGTAGTGCGCTCGGCTCAATAAGTGTCGTATCCAATTCATTATCTAGCAGGTCATACTCGATAATCTCTTTTAATCCAGCCCTCACTTTGACCGGTAATAATGCCAGACTCACACTATCGGTCTAAAGACTAGTTGTTCTGCAGTAAACCTCACTGATTGGTTCATGCCGTGTGCTGAGGACTCTCTTGACGACGTAGAGTAACTTGTGATGTCTACCTCAGCAATCACCTACCTCATAAGTGATCTTATTACTGGAGTCATTAACTCGATGGCTTCCCTTTAGACATATAAAACACAAACCGTTTCTTTGTACTTTGTCCCATCTTTCCTGGGTGTTTAACTCTAAAAACCTCCAACAAGATGAAACTGGGTGGTTTTCCAAATCACAAATCACACATCGTTGTGTTCGTAGATCGTTAGTATTCTTGACCAAATTTACACTACAGTTTATTGAAGGTTGAGGACGCCTACTCGGAGATTGCATAGACATGGCGGGTCTATTACATCTGCTTCGGTTAGCAAGTTGCCCAAAGCGACTCCTTGCTACTCTAGCCATTGCAGATATAAATTCCGTCAGTTCGCCAAAACTTGGCTCCCTGTCGTTTCGAGCAATCCGATCCACAGTCGCCGCCCACTTATGTTGTAGAAAATACGGCAAATCTTTAACCATTTTTCCAACATGCCAAGAGAATTAAGATCGGTCGTGTAACCCATTTGTTCCAAGGCAATCATTCAGATTTTCATTCTAATAGCCAAACAAGATAACATATCAGCATCTACGTCATTCATGTTGAGCCCTTCCAACAATCCGTCTAAAAGTGAGCGCGCTGCCTCGTGTGAGCGCCAAAATAGATCTTTGAGAATCGTGCGTGCCTAATCGTACCTGACCATGGGTGGCAACATGATGCAATCTTCAATTGCGTCATGAGCGACTTCAACCTTAGGTATGTTGGCTGGGAGCTCGGGAGGTATCCTCGAGGTTCAAGCGAAAGCTACTTCGAATGGATTCACTCCCGGGCCCTTTAGCAGCAAGTGAAGAAGAACACTAGGTATCGGGAAGGCCAACAGCCGTCGCTGCTGGACCTCATTATCACAGCGCAGGAGGAAGAAGGACAAAGTCTAGAGTATCTCACTCCTATCGGTAAAAGGGATCATCTTCTCATCAAGGTGACACTTCAATTGAAACTGCCCAGACCCCGTGAGGGGATATGTAGGTACTTTTGGGGAATTGATGTGAATCTACTGCTAGCTAAGGCAGCTCAGCTGAGTTGGCACAGTTCGGAGCAGGGCGTTGACGTAGGAGAACGCTGGAGTATAATAAGAACCCACCTGGTGAACCTCCAAGATGAGTTTGCTCCCTTAATCCACAGGGGTTCAAGGAAGAAGCCTCCGTGGTGGCACGCTACTCTAGGTAAGGTGATTAAACGCAGAAATCGAAGCTGGAAAGCTTTTTGGGATTCGGGTTCCCAGATGGCTTGGAGACAGTATACGAGGCATTGTAACGAATCAGTTTTGCTCATTAGAAAGGGTGAAGCGGACTATGAGGTGAACCTGGCCAGGAGCCGAAATGCCAAGGAACCCAAAAAGAGGATGATGGGACTTCTACAATTGGTAGATAGGACCGTCATCGATGAACAGGAAAAGTTAGATGCCTTCTGCAAATACTTCAGTAGTATGCATAGAGTAGATCGCGTCTACCTAGCACTGCCGGATCTCTCCCTCCCCCAACATAGAAAATAGAGGATACTTATGTGTCATTAGAAGCAGTTCATCGGATATTAGCTGAGCTGAACGTAAGTAAGTCTCCAGGGCCCGATGAAATCCACTCGGCAATCGTAAAACCGATCGCGGATATAGTAGCGAAACCGCTTAGAGATTTATACGAAGCCAGTTTAGATCAGGGCGAGCTACCTAGGGAATGGAAAACAGCTGCAGCTGTTGCCATTCACAAGGGAGGAGCACAACCCCAGATTAAGAATTACATGCTAGTGAGCTTAACGAGTATATTATGCAAGTGCCTAGAAAGGATAGTGAGGACGCACAGCATTTAATCCGAACCTCGCTGCTCACTGATCAACAGCACGAGTTTACCAAGGGTAAATCTTGCTTATCTAACTAACTGTGACTTTAGATGAGGTAACCTCGAGGTTAACTCATCTAAGGGCAAAGCTTTGAAAGTCTGTTATTCAGACTTTTGCAAAGCTTTTGATTCCGCCAACCACAGGTTGCTTTTGGTTAAGCCCAAACACAAAAGGATAGGCGGGAAGATACATAACTGGATTGGTGAATTCTTGACTGGTCACACGTTTTACGTGAGGATTGGAGACAAAGTATCAACCAAACCCATACCCACTAGTGGAGTACCCCAGGGCTCAGTGTGTGGTCCCTTACTGTTCCTCTATTTTATAGGCGACTTGGCTGCCATCCTACGTTCGCCATACTTCATCTTTCAGATGATGTCAAGATAGTGGGATCAGGCAGTCGGCAGCAATTGTAGGATGACCTGCGTAGAACAACGGAATGGGTACCAGTATGGGACCTCCCAATGAATGCAGAGAGAAGTAATTTACTTTCATGTGCAACTAGGCGGAGAGGATTTCACCACAGGGATTGTAAGAACCAGCAGAGGCTTAGGAATATCGGTAGCGGCAGACTTCCACTGGGAGAACCAGTGTGTACTGGCTACAGCGAGGGCGAGGAGAGAGCTGTTTAGGCTCAATTCAGTACTATCGTGTAGGAAACCCGACATATTCCTCCCCATGTACAAAGCCATAGTTAGGCCACACTTTGAGTACTGCGTACAGGCTTGGGCACCCTTCTTCCAAAAGGAAGCAGCCTGTTTAGAGAAAGTCCAAAGACTAGCCCCGCGAATGATTGAAGACCAAAAGTGTAAGTCATACCAGGACAGGCTAAAAGATTTGGGATTCTTCTCGCTAGAAAGGAGAAGATTAAGTGGAGACTTAATGGAGAATTTTAGATTGTGAAGGGGCTCTCGGGAGTAAGGAAAGAGAACATGTTCCAGGAGGCTATCTACCAAGGAACTAGAGGGAACAGATACAAACTACCTGAGCAGCGGTATAACCTGGTTGTTAGATCCAGCTTCTTTAGTAACAGAGTAGTGAATAGTTGGAACCGGTTGCCAAAGGAATTAGTAGATTTAGGAAGCGTAACTGCATTTAAGCTCACCCTAGATGAGCGATGGCTGGAGCCCTTTCCAGAGTAGGATCTTTAAGGTAATATGGAACGCTTTCATGACCCATGTCCCTTGTTCGCCGATGACGTGAAAGGATACGAGCTTTTTGCTTCTTTTTCAGCAAAGACGCCGTACTGAAGCGCAGTGATGGGTGCACACTTTATGAGCATACTGCCAGAAGAAATCTGGACGTTCGATTAACCGTGGCCATTATCAGTCCTGTGCAACTTGACCTAATCTAGGATCTAGGAGTCATAGTAACTGCACATTACAGTTCGATTACCAAATGTGAAGCTGCGGCACACATGGCAAAACGACAGCTGTTTCGATTAAGGTCAGCAGTTTTGTGTAAGAAAGCACAAGTATTTATACCCATCTACAAGCCATCGTAAGGCCTCACCTAGAATACTGTGGTCAGGCTTGGTCGCCCTTCTACAAAAAGAATGCTGCCTGTTTGGCGAAGGTCCGGAGACTAGCAACACGGATGGTTGAGGATATGCGGGGTAAAATATAAAAAGAGAGATTATGCGCCTTCAGTCTTTTTTCACTAGAAAAGAGGAGATTGCGCGGAGACCTCGTTGAATCATTTAAGATTAAGAAGAATTTGCTGGGTTTAGATCCGGGGTGCTTCTTTACTGAGAATCCCCACCAAGGAACACGTGGTCATGAGCTCAAACTTGTGAAATAGCGTTCTAGGCTAAACCATTTCTTTAGCAATAGGTTAGTGGGTAACTGGAATAAGCTACCGTCTGAAATGATTGAGCAACCAAATGTCCAAGCCTTTAAAAGAGCTCTGGACGCCCGATGGTTGGAGTTTTTCCACGACAAAATGTTAGGTGCATTAATTGTTTTTCTGTAATATGGAACGTTTTCACAGTAAAAGTCTCTGGTAGACACGGTTAGAAGTAGTCTCTCTTTCTCTCTGTTTGCAGATAGAAAGAGAAACCGACCAATCGTAGAGGCAAACGCACACTCGTGAGCACATCACTGAAGGAATTCTGGAAGCTTGATTGCCCTGTGGCCACTACCAGTCCTGTGCAACCTGACCTGACCTGACCAGCAAATCACCCTTTGTGAACCAAATACTGGAATACCGGACGGTTGAAGCTTGCGGGGACATTCACGCCCACTCGAGCAAGAAACTGGATTCTCGTTGGCTCAAGCTGCAAGTCCTGGAACCTGATCTGATCTTATCTGACCTGACCTGAACTGAACTGAACGGCGCGTGGTTCAAGTTTTTGTCGTGGTTAGTTTCTAGGGATGTTTATTTTGTTATAAAGACTTTTTAGGAGTAGTAGTTGGCTCTAGTGTTACATTTTATTTTTACTGGTATCAAATCACCGAGCTCTTACCCATTTTAATTGTTTACTGTCTTCTGTGTTAGTGTGTTGGGTAAATTTCTGTGAATTACTAGGAATTTTCAGCGTATTTGTACATCCTAAGGCTTGCATTAGCTTTAAGTGATGAGAGCGATATAGAAAGGAAGGGTTTCTCCCATTGGTAAATTTAGATCTGGTTCCCACTTACTAATGCATTTAATCGAAGTTTAAAAGCCCTACTCTCGGGCTTACCTTTTTTCCATTCACGCGGGACTCTGTCCAAGTTGGGCCCAATGTTTTGGCTTGCCTTGTACGTGTGATCGTTTTATATTATCTGATTAACCATATTAGAGTTCTAACTCGCACATTTTCTAACTGACTTGAGTACCATTATTAGTATTATCATGCCACATGTTTCATTTCCATACCTTAAAGTGTCATGTGGGAGACGCGTTGTACCGGGTATAGAGTGTAGCATTTACGAGCAGTGGACACATAAAACTTGCTCACAACTCAGAAACGCACTCCATGAACTCTCACGTACTCACGAGGATCTTCTGTGGATCTGCAAAAGCCGCAAAGAGATCGCTGAAACTGCACCAAAAGACAGCCAGAGCCCCTCGTCTAGCGATAGTGATATGAGAACGTTTCACGCAAGCTCCACCACGCCCAAGTCGCCACCAGGCCAAGCAAGCAACGTCACGCAGACTAAACTCCTTGCCACATTATTGCTCTCGATTGAACCACTCGACCATTCGTCGCCAATGACTCACATTGTGAGCCCACAAAGAGCTCACGGTCGCAAGCAATTGAAACAAGGGTCACCACCAAATGAATGGAGGAACATAGCCAGCCCTCGTGGCTCACACACAGTTGTCCATAACAACGGTACCGTTGCGGAGGCGGAATACAACCATCATATAAAACAAACCACACAAGATCCAACTCAGCGACAGGAGCAGAAAACGATGATGCACCTTGCGCCAAAACCCATCTCCCCGAAAATATCGCGGACAGAAAAGATTCCACCGGGTGAATCAATCCCTCACCCGACCCCAATACACGACAGTGACGATAGTGCGTAAAAAACGTCTAACAAAGCTGGGACAGGTGATCCCTAACAAAACTAAGAATCAGCTCAGGCCGCAACTCATAAACAGGGCTTTCATGGGCCCAACTAAAGGGCGGAAAGGTCAGTAGCAAAACGCTGTACGACACCCAAAAGCCAAGATAAGAGAGGCTCAATAGCTCGTCAGTGAACCCGTCCACAGCAATCTCTTCAATGCAACAGACCCAGAGTTATGCAACTGGTCGGAAAAGTCTAAGCTTACGAGACCCAAAAGAACAAGCTCCCATAACAATGGCTCGCATCTCACGGAACGAAAACCAATTGTAAATACTCTCCGTCAAATTGCGGAAGCAAATGGCAGAAGTAAAAATACTTCAGTCTGCTTACGAACACACATCGGGCCGGACAAGGAACATTCTGGTTAGAGCCCTGGAGCCCTACATTCGCGTAACCTCCCAAAGGCTCAAAGCAGAAAAACATCTAATTCACGGTATTCTGAGGAATGCGGGCTGCTACCCTCACCTGTAGTAGAGGCAAGCACATAGAGTGGGCAAATGGACCCCCCTCAACAATAACTGAGCCACAAACCCGATCTCTATGGCTAGCGTACGGCGGGTTGAAGTGCCACAGGATAGTTTGAGAGGTCAGTTGCTTGTGCAGTTCTTTCTGATTGACTCGGGACAGCCACCTTTGCAGCTCGTTCGACGCGCTCACGAAGTTTGAACCAGTGTGGGAGTAAATGTTGTTTGGGACTCCGTGCCTGCTGATCAGTTTTTGGAGCACCATCAGGAACGATTCAGTTGACATACTGTGTACCATCTCTAAATGCACCGCGCGTGACTGCATGCGGGTAAACAGACACCCGTGCCACTTTACCACCGATCTCCCGCACTTCACCAGGAAGGGGCCAAAATAATCCACCCCTGTCTCCGCGAACGGCCACCGTTCGAACCCTGAACTCCGGTAGGGGTGTCGTCAGCTGCATTCCCGTCACCGCATTCTGACGGTGACAGAACATACATCTACCGATGATCCCTTTTATTGCGGCTCTACCGCATGTTATCCAAAATCTCTCCCAAATGGTGTTCAGTAGATGGTTATTTCCCACGTCCCCGTTTCTTACTTGAAGATGGCGTATAAGAGAGGTAGTGACGGGGCTACCTGCCGGCAGAATGATAGGATGTCTGGCGTCAAAAGCCAAGGAAAAACTGTCCAGTCTCCCCCCCACGCGTAGCAACCCTTCGATCAGTAGTGTTCAGCTTACGCAACGTGCTCCGTTG
>UZAN01000375.1:0-10321 GCA_900618425.1 Echinostoma caproni | reverse complement strand
TGGTTAACTGAGTCGAATGCTTTCTGGAAGTCCAGGTAACACACTTCGACTTCCGTTCCCTCATCTAATTTCTGTGTTACTACGTCTAGGAAACATAACAGCTTTGTTAGACAAGATCTGCATTTGGTGAATCCGTGTTGGGCATTGCAAAAGAAACCGATTTGTAGAAGGTGCGCGCTTGTGTAGTCTCGCAGAATACGCTCCAAGAGCTCAGCAACGATGCAGGTGAGACTGATCAGACGATAACAATAATCATAACAATGATATATTTCACAACGAAAGTCGTGAGTCATGCTGGAATGCACGATCATTATGTACAATGAATGGCAGAAAATTTGGGTTAATAATTAAGGGGGTTAAGAAAACAAAGAAAAAGAATCCGAACGCGATTTGCGCGCGAGAAACAAAGATAAACACAAAACGGTCAGTGGAAAGCTTTGGTCATTCGGGAAATTGATAAAATGGAGGGTGCTCAAGTTAGCACATTTCTGACAGGTTATAGTTCTGTGAATAAGGAGATATGAAGAAGAAAGTCACAGAGGCAGAAATATAAGAAATGAAAAGGTGTACACATGTCGATCAGTTTGTGTTAGCTAGAAATGAGTTTAATCAGGGAAGAGAAATGAAAACTGCGCGTACTGGGCGCGGTACAGATGTCAAACGTTGATCGTGTGGAGGTGAAAAAACACAAAAACTGGATGGATGGAGTTGTTTTGAAGGTTGTTTTGTGTAGGTGCTGGAAGATTTTTGCTTGAAAAAATGGTTATATAGAGTATTGTCCGTACGACTAGCTTCAGAGTAAAATCACTGTTTAGGCGAGGATGATCGGGTCAAAACGGGGAGGAGAGGTTTTAGGCCTCGCCAGGTCTTCTATAATCAATAAAATAACACGAAGCATTTGGGTCGCTGCGTGTGGGCCTGCAACTCAACATGGAGTGTGTTTACTGAAAAGGTCCAATCGATGGAAGATTTCATAGAGTTCAGCTTTTGGTTTTTCGGTTTACTTCAGTTTTCTTCAAAGGCGAGTATTGTACCGATCCGACAGGAGTCGTCGTTAGTTTTACAGCAGAAGATCTCTGGAATAGGAGCCAGAAATGCGAAACAGTCTAGGTTTGGTTCCTAGCTGATGAGTGGGGGAAGGAAGGACAGAAAGCATGCATGTTAACGCGCAATCTACTGCTAGAACTTCAAAACCGTCGTGAAGATAGAATGATAAATTGAACCATTAGAACAGCTTCGACAAATGACCACTAGAGAGATCTAGCAAAGGAAATACAAACGGCAACGCTGACATTTGTGAAGCGTACAATATAGACACCTCGACGAAAAAAATGTAAAGGAGCGGAAATGCTCAAACGGGGTTCCTAAATCTTAACTGGAATAAAAATAGTGATTCTGATTTGGCTCTGAAGCATCCTAACAGCGCTGTACTTTCTCAAGACACCGTAAATCCTGTTTAAAATAAGGCGCCGATGCATGTACGCAATATTCTAAATGAGGACGCACTACAGTTTTGTACAAAGGTACAAAAACCTCCGGTCTCCTGAAATATACAACAGCGCACAAGCTAAAAAGTTCGTGTCGATCTTTATTAGCCGCACGCTTGCACTGCAAGGATGGCCTGAAGTCGTTGGTGACCATTATCCCTAGATCCTTTGCCTCAGAGACATGCTGCAGATGCAACACACCTCTCATGTCATCATTGGCTCTTGTGGTAAAGAGCTGACACTTACCTAGATTCAGTGGCACAGCCCACTTATCCGACCACCTTCGAAATGTATCCAGTTCCTGTTCCAGTCCTTCCACAGCTAACTTCACATCATCGGTGAACATGAAGCAAGGATTTTGGAGATTCTTCGCAAGATCGGTAATGAAAATCAAAAGTAATAACGGACCCAACACCGAGTCGAAAGCTTTGCTGAAATCTAGGTAGCAAACCTCCAGCTGGCGACTGCGTCTATTCTTTCTATCACTTCTTCTAGAAATGCCAACAGGTTGGTTAGGCACGATCTTTTCTCGACGAATCCATGCTGGGCTTAAATCAAAAGCCCATGAGTCATCAGATAAGAACATATCTATTTCTTTGCTATCTGCTTGAGACACTTGCAGAAGACCGAGGTCAAACTTACCGGCCAATAGTTGCAAACAAGGTGTCTAGGACCTGATTTTTGGATGGCTACTATGGTTGCAGTTTTCCAGTCCTCTGGAAGCCTGCAAGTACCGATGGACTCTTTAAATAACTTAGTCACCGGCCCCGCTAATGCATTTTCTAGAGGCTGAATCACGGCGGGATGCAATCCATGCAGTCCTGCTGCTTTGGGCCTATTTAAGGCGTTGAGCTCTCGGACCACGTCGATTTCACAGAGGTTGAACTCCGTGAAATACTCTCTTGTTCTACCCAGGCTGCAGTCTACATTCTTTCCTAATGTAAGTGGCCGATAAAATCCCTTGAGAAACGTAAGCAGTACATTTGTCTTTCCCTGGTCGGTGGTGGCCATAACGCCTTCCGTTACCTCCAGTGTACCTACTCCCTCTTCAGTGTTCTTGTTCGCTTGCATAAACCCTTTTCAGATTATGCCTTACGTTTTGCGCTAACTTTTTCTCATGTTCTTACTTCGCCTCCCTTTGAAGGGATTGTGCTCTGTTGCGTGCCCTTTTGTGGATCGACCACGCATCGGCAGTCCGGTACACCCTAAAACGGGCCCAGCATCTCCTCCGGAATACTAGTGCCTGATCGAGCTGTGGCTTCCATCAAGCTGGTCGTTGCCTATTGCTCCTAGGTTTGAGGAGTGCAAACCTATCGGTAAATCTAAGCAGCCCTACCTTAATGACAGACCATCACTCTTCCAACGTTGGCTCGGGAGCTAGTTGTACTCAATCTATGTGCTCAGCGGCGTCTTGTAGGACATCAGCATTTAAACGGTTATAGCACTGTTTAAGTGGGGCAGCCGGTTTGCTGTGTTTTATGGGTAATACTCCCCTAAGTACCCCATGGTCACTCTTACCCGGTGGATTCTCCATCGCTTCCTCACTTATGTCCGACAAATACCGCGTTATACCTAATTCCAGGACGGAGGCTCTCTGTTATTTGCGAAACCTTGTGGCTTTCAGTTCAGTTCAGCTCAGGTCAGGTTAGGTAAGGTTGCACAGGACAGAAAACGGCCAATCAAGCGTCCGAAATTCCTTCGGTGATATGCCGTCAGGTATGGCATCCACCACTGCGAAAAGTAGTCCGTAACTGCCTGGTTGAATAGGGGAAGAAGGGGAAAGATATCTCATCTCACCCCCAAGGCGAGAGATTGTTATTCGTGAGCGTTCATCTCCCAGGCTACATTCCAATAAATGGCAGGGCAAAACAAAGAAAATGCACCCTGAATGTGCCGCTCCTACTACTAGTTTTCTTAAGCCTCTGGATGGATTGTCAGACTTCCCCTTCAGGAACAAGTTCAGACCACCGATCGTCCAGGGCCGTCTTGAATGCTAGCACAGTCTGCAGTTCTACTAAATCTACAGGTAGTCTGTTCGAAATGTTGACTACCCTGTTGCTAAAGTAGCATGACCAGGTAACCAATCGATACGGGGCCTTGGCCAGGTTCATTCCGTGTCTCCTTGTACGGGAATCTAGCGCTTCCTGGAACAGCGTTTCTGGTCTTATATCAGATAAACCTTTCATTATTTTAAGAGTTTCAATCATATCTCCCCTGAGCCTTCTCTTTTCTAAAGAGAATAGTCCCAGGTCCTGGAGTCTTTGCTTGTATTCTTTGCCACGCTGACCCTCAACCATTCTCGTTGATAGCCGTTGAACCCGCTCTAAACAGGCGGCATCACTTTCGAAGAAGGATGACCGTGCCTAGACACAATACTGTAGGTGGGACTTTACTAGGGCCTTGTACAGAGGTATAATTACCTCAGGTTTACGGCACGACAACGCTAACCTTAGTCTAAATAACTCACCTCTAGCTTTCTGTTCCGTATTGGCACATTGATTTGACCACCTAGGATCCGCGGTTACCAAGATTCCTAGGTCTTTTACAGTGAGGGGACCTGCCTCGTGGCCAACTGTGATGCCCTATACGGCCCGCGATAGTAGTTGGCTTTTGCCAGCATTCGGTGGATTATCCCACTTGAGGGCCCAGCTTAGGACTGAAGCAATATCCATGGCCATCTGATCCTACGACTTTTATATCGTTCGCGAAGAAAAGGTTAGGTGACTGAAGCGTTACGGCTAGGTCATTTATAAACAGTACGAATAATATGGGTCCCAGTACCGATCCCTGAGGTACTCCACTAGTGACGTTCCCCATGCTGAAATTGAAACTACCCACTCTTACGTAGAAAGATCGCCCAATTCAGAAGTCAGATATCAACTAGATATCTGCTTCTCTATGCCGACGGCTTTCAACTTGATCAACAGTAGGCGATGATTCACAGAATCAAACGCTTTACTGAAGTCTAGGTAGCATACTTCTATGCTTTTGCCTTCGTCCAACCTACGAGTTACTTCATCTAGGAAGCACAAGAGATTGGTGAGACACGACTTGCTTTTCAGGAACCCATGCTGAGCAGGGCACAGCATGAAATGGTCCACTAAGTGCTTGCAAATATGAGCCCTGATGATCCTTTCCAGCACCTTGCTAAAAATGTTAGTTAGGCTTACAGCCCTGTAGTTGCCTACTTCTGACCTGAACCCTCCTTTATGTATGGCTACCACGGCGGCTGTTTTCCAGTCCAGTCGTAGAGTATCTTGTTCTAGGTTTAACTTAAATAGTTGACATAGTGATAGCGCTAAGATACCCGCTAATGGTTTTACAATCGCTCCGTGGATACCGTTGGGACCAGCCGACTAGTTTATGTTTAAGCTCTCCAGATGGCTCCTAACCGTTAAACGCAAATCGTCAATAACTCGCCGGAGGAGTTTCCGTGTACCAGGTGCCGACGCACCGTTTTCCATACGATGAACACTGCTAAAGTAAAGACTTAGTGTGTCCGCTTTGCTGTTGTCGTCTGCAGCGAAGGCTTGCCCCGGTCTGCAGTGACCACATACCATCCCCAAGTGTTCCTCTGAATTGCTCATACCCGTAATATTTCTGAGGATGATCCTTGGCGCAATTAGAAAGCCTAAGCTCACAGTTGCGTTTTTCTGTTCCCATCACTACGACTGATGGAATTATGCATCGCCGCTCGCCACCAGATCGGTTTGGTTAGGTGTTGTGGCGCGAATTCTTCTTGGAGTATGTGCAGCGATTGCTAAATTACTCCCCATAGCCCCGAAACGACCAAACCGCGATTGTCCTGGTCCGAGCAAAACGGAAAAAGACCTCGCCGGTATACGTTCAATCAAATGATCTTCGCTCGTTCTGGATAGCGATAAACAAATCTAAGAGCAACGCGTAGCCCACATTATCGAGAAACAAGTCGATCCAAAAATAATCTACGGTACTATTTTCGTATTAATCACAAATACGTAAGACAGTCGTACCTCTGATAGTGAGCCTGATTCACTATCCAGCCAAAATGTTACAAATATTCACAGAAAATACTTGTAATAATGAAAAATAAATTAGAAAATGAGTGATTTGAATTACCTTTCAGATAATTCTGGACCAATAGGAGCATTCTGCACGGTTCAACAGATCAAGCAAAATAATCTTGAGCGTTACAGCCAAAAGGGATTTAATATAACCGAAGGCAACGGTTAGTTCAACAAAGGGCATCCAATCGAAACTTTGGTCGCAATAAAACAAGAAAAAGCACTGAATCTCATTTACATGTAAGAGCGAAGCACTTGAAGTATGTGTCCAATAGATTTGCTCACCGTATAAAAGGTGACATAGAAGGTTCAGAAGAGAAAATTCACCGACATGGAAACCACTGTCGGAAAGAGTGCACAATAGAATGGCGAAGAAAGATAAGGAAATGCAAGGTAATTGAGAGGATTTTTCAGTCTTTCTGACTGTTACACTCACTATCATAGGTATGTCTTCCTTATGTATCTGTGATTAATGCAAAAATAGTATCGTAGATTATTTTTGGGTCGACTTGGTTCCCGATAATTTGAGCTACGCGTTGCTCTGAGATGTGTTTATCGCCATCCAAAACGAGCGAAGGATCATTTGAATGAACGCATACAGGCGAGGTCTTTTTCCGTTCCGCTCGGACCAAGACAATCGCGTTTTGGTTGTTGGTGTACTTTGATATGCCCGTCACTCTAACAATGAATATGACGAACAAGGACGTGAATGACGAACAGCGGGGAGAATCTCGGCAGGTCACTTTGCATAGTTTTTCTGTTCATGGCTCCAGGTTTAGTGGGTCAAGTCAGCTGAGCGATAAGTCGAAGCCTAGCGTGTCGTTGATTGAAATAAAGGAATGCAATCTGCGAGAGAAAATGAAGCAGCAGATGAAAGAACTCCAAGAAAGACATAGAAGCGAACTGCTAGCAGTACGAAAACAATTGGAGACTGCAAAGCTCACAGAAAAACTGGAGGATAAGTTGTCCATCGGTTCTATCGTGAATAAGGATGGACAAGATCGGGTGATGCAGTTTGTTGAAAACCATCCAGTATGGGACGCTAGGGAGGCGAATGATCGTTTTGTTCCCAGGACAACAGGGTTCGGTGGGTTAGGGAGAAAACATAAGACGACGACGTCCACATCAGGCCGCATTCCTGCGAATCTAGACCTACCCAAAGTAGAGCTTCTGTCTTTCGATAGGCGACCCACAATGTACTGGAGGTTCATTCGGCAATTTCAAATATACGTTGCCTCCAAGACTAATGACGACGAGCAAAGCTTGTTGTATTTGCTTCATTACTGTAAGAGGAAAGCTAGGAGCGCAATTGAAGATTGCATCATGTTGTCACCTGCGGTTGGGTTCGATAGAGCATTTACGATTCTCAAAGATCTATTTGGACGCTCAAACGAGGTAGCGCGCTCACTTTTAGATGGATTACTGGATGGTATCAACATATATGGCGTGGACGCTGATGTATTGTCATGTTTAGCTATTCAAATGGAAAGCTGCATGATTGCCCTGGAACAAATGGGTTACACGGCTGATCTTAATGCGCTTAGCACGTTGGAACAAATAGTTAAAGAGTTGCCGTATTATTTGCAACATAAGTGGGCGGAGACCGTGGATTGGATTGTTCAAAACGACAGGGAGCCAAATTTTAGCCAATTGACAGAATTCATATCTGCAGTGGCTAGAGTAGCGAAGAGTCGTTTTAGGCAACTTGCTAACCAAAGCAGAAGAACTTATAGACCCGTCCAGTCTATACAACCTTCGTGCAGGCGTCAAACTCCATTAAACTATAGCGTAAATTCGGTCAAGAATATCAACAATCTACGCATACAACGCTGCGTGATTCGTGCTGAAAACCATCTGGTTTCATGTTGTTTGAGTTTCTCGGAGTCAAATACCCAGGCAAGATGGGAAAAGGCACGAAGATACGGTTTGTGTTTTATGTGTTTAATGGGAAGCCATCGAGCGAATGACTGCAGTGATAAGACCACTTGTGATGTGAGTGGTTGAGGAGGCAGACATCACAAGTTACTTCACATTGTCAAGAGAGTCCTAAACATACAACATGAACCAATCGGTGAGAGTTACTGCGGTGGAACTAGAATTCGGACCAAACATGTGAACCTGGGATTATTACCGATCAAAATAACAGTTTGACTAAATGAGATTATCGGATAACCCTGTTAGATAATGGACCGGATACGATGCTTATCAAGGCGAGTGCACTACTTCAGTTGGGGTTAATTCAACAAAGAAATCATTCAAAAAAACTACAATGAGTGGATCAGTGGAGGAAAAGTTTTTCAGAAGTGCTTTTCAGGTACAGCCTCTAAATGAAGCAGAATGAGTATGTGTCTAGCAAGATATTGTTACAAAAATAATTGCCCGTTCATGAGCCGGTTAGAGACATCTCTCAACGGATGAAAAATAGCCCCATTAAGCAGAACTTACGATAGAATAATTCGATGGAAAAGGTCTACTATAAATTGAGTGCGCCATACAGGAGGCGCGATGGGTACTCGATAAAAGGCTCGGCGGTTGAAAGAATCCTTATGTAGTTCGGACGCTATTCGGTTGGGTGATTTTTGGACCTTCAAGTTTCTCTTCGTATGAAATGAAATCGGTCAACTGCTTGACTGCAGAAGATTCAAACCTAATGCATCAGGTAATGCGAATGTACGATGCAGAATTTACAGACACCCAGTCATGAGATCAATGCCTTTCCGTAGACGATACGGAAGCCATGGCTATTGTAGAGTCCGGTGCAATGTTCGTCGATGGGCACTTAGTGGTCCCTCTGCCATGGAATAAGGGTGTCAATACCGGTATGAAAAACTATGCGTCAGCGCTCTCGAGGTTGAACAGCCTGAAGTGGCGCTTAATTAATGCCGAGGCGCTATGGTTCTGTTACGCACAAACGATGAAGATGACTATGGAGAAGGGATATGCCGTGACAGTCCAAGGGGAACAGTTACACTGCGACTTTCATCCGCGTTGGTACCTGCCTCACCATGCGGTACGGAAACCAGAAATGCCGGAAAAACTGCGTATAGTTTTGGATTGTGCGGCCAAACACAAGGGGAATTCGTTGAATGACATGCTCTATTAAGGTCCAGACATCACCGCGAATTTAGTGAGTATATTTTTGCGATTCCGAAAAGAACGTGTAGCTGTTACAGCTGACATAGAAGAAGAGATGTTTATGCAAGTGAAGGTACCAAAACATGATAGAGGAACTTTGAGGTTTCTCTGGTGGCCACAGGGTGACCCACTCAAGGATCCCGAGGAATATCAAATGACAGCTCACCCGTTTGGTGCAACTTCTTCACCGTTTTGTGCTAATTTTGCCTTGAACAGGGCTGCAAGAGAATTCGGTAATGGTTATGGGCGTGCGGTGCTAACAGCCATAGAAGAAAACTTCTACGTTGATGACTGTCTTGCACCGTTCACGACATGCGATGAAGCCTTACGTTTTGCGAAGGAAGTAGCCGAACTATTGGTAAGAGGTGGTTTTAAACTGAGAACGTGGTCATCTAATTCACCCGAACTTGCAGAATCCCTCTTGGAAGACAGCACAAGTACCAACCTGGTTCAACTGCCTCAATTTGATTCCAGTTGTCAGAGAGCTTTGGGCGTGCAGTGGGACACAACAAGAGATGTTTTAACGTTCCAGTTTCAGCTAATAGATAAGCCGATGACTAGAAGAGATATATTATCCAGCGTCAGTTCTTGGTTTGACCCGCTAAGTCTGGTAGCTCCTCTATGCCTCCCAGCAAAGCAGTTGCTGCAAACATTGTGTAAATTCAAAATGAGTTGGGAGCAACCTCTCAATGCTATGGATGCCAGTATTTGGGAAAGCTGGATACGCTTTGTTAGGTGTCTAGGAGTGATTAAGATCCCAAGAAGTATTAGAAACGAAGATTGGGGAGAAGGAGGGAGAACAGAGTTGCATGTTTCTATGATGCATCCGAGACAGGTTATGGGGCTGTCGCCTACGCAAGGTGTGTTCCAGCAAGAAAACCGGCTTACAGTGTTTTGCTGTTTAGTAAGTCTCGAGTGGCACTTATCAAACCCGTAACCATACCGCGACTGTAACTGTCTGCAGCAGTATTCCTCGGAATCAAGATAGGAGAGTTGGTTAAAAGGGCTCTATCGGAGATGTTCAGCGAGGTGTGGTACTGGACGGATTCAATGATGGTCAAATATTGTATAGAAAATGCTTCAACACGTTTTAGTACAATCGTTGCCAATCCTTTAGTAATCATCCATCAGTACTCCACGGTGTCCCAATGCCATCACATCCGGTCCGAACAAAATATCGCTGATCTTACATCGAGAGGTATATCAATAAAAAGAGAACCAGAGACATGGTTAGAGAGGCCGATGTTCTCACAGAGCTATATTCCACAGGCATTATCTCCTCTATCGTCTCCACCGGATGGCGTAGAGATAAAGAAAATTGTAGTACGCGTAAACACAGCTATTTTGTCGATAAAACTAGGACAGGTTCTGTATCACTACTCTCAATGGTCAAAACTTTAAAGTCAGTTGCATGGATTCGCCTCTGCGCCTGCGATACACCGGTAGCGGTTTATCGTTATCCGTTATTTTATTGTTTTTCTTACTGGTTGGGGCTATTTTTGATAGGTTATAGCATTTTTTGTAGCGTTTATTGTATTGCTTAGTATTATTCGATTATTTTGGCATTCCCTTGCATATATTCGTTGGTTTTCGATTATTTTACAGTTATTCATCGGTTTTCTACCCATTGTCGCTAGATTATTGTAACATTTCTTG